>OVBA01004858.1:0-21955 GCA_900406435.1 Lepidium aucheri
TAAAATTGATAGGTTTTTAAAGGTGGATTGATGATGTGGATGATGATGTGGTTTCATGAGAAGAGAAGAGGATTCTACTTTATATATATAGATATAGGATTTAAACTTTTTGTTAATGGATTTTTTGTGGATTTTAATAAATTTTAAACACGTTCCCAGTAGATTTTAGTGGATTTTAAAACTAAAAATGCAGAAATATATTGTCATTTAACAGACTCAATCTCTTTTCCTTGTTCCCTAATATTACATCTCTGAGTCACGGCCCCTTTGTCTCTGAATCGCAACAATTGCCTCTGCAGCTAAGTGGTAAAATTGTTACTCGGTTGCTCTGTTCTAGATTCTGCATTGGTGTGTGAAAGTTGTTTTAGAGTTTATAGCCTTCTCATCCTCCTCGTTCTTGCATGAGGTTAACTGGAATCTGACCGCCTTGATCAAGTGAGTTAATGCTTTAATTGAAGCAAGAAGCACTAAACTATTGTATTAGATGTTTCATCTAAACCAGCGAGCAGTTAGTTAAATATTATACTAACTACTTGCTAAAACTGGCTAAGAGAATTTGATGTCTTTCCATTAGCATTCAAAGCTAATCATAGTCCAAAGACTCATTACTTTCGGCAAGATGGACTGAAAATCAAAAATCGTTTAAATTTTTCAGCGCAAAGCATTGAAAAGCATGCATAATAAGTTTTCATCTAAACTCGCATGTAGTTAGCATTGAACTACCTACACAAATCTGCTAAGAGAAAATAATTTATGTCAGTCCAGTTGCATTCGAAGCTAATCATAGCCAAAATACTCATTAGCTTTGCCAAGATGGACTAATCAAAACATTATTTTCATGTTTCATATCAATGCTAGCAATTTCATTGAGATTATAACCAAGAAATAATTGGAACTGAAACGATGCCAAAACCAATAAACCTTGAATTAGAAGCAGAACATTTACCTCTATAATTTTTTTTTAGGATCAACATAGGAATCGGGAAGCACAAATAGAACACCAGGTAAGCCTGTTGTAAGCAAAGCAACACATTAAAAATACTCTTCTTTATAATAAGTTAATACATCACTTACGAGGCAAATGTAAGTAAAAGACCTTCAAACTTAGTCAATGTCTCTTCATCAATCTCATAGCAAAGCCTTAAATACCTCTAACCTGAAACATTGTAGATTCTCTTACTTGCCTCTTCATCATTAACAAAACAAAATAAAACACCAAACAGTCATTAATAATTTCAACAATGTATGCTCCTTCTCTATTTCAGCTAAATCATTCAAACTAACATGTCAAAGCAAGAATGATGACCATAATTCAACTCTACTAATGATTCCAAGTCCTATACAAGAACAACATAAGACTCAACAAAGCTAAAGATACCCACAAACATATAAGTTCGACACTGAAAACATCATCAACATGATATATATTGCTCTGTTTTACTAAAATCAACTTGCTATAGTGAAGCAAAGACAACACAATAATTTTAACCCTTACATGTGGCGGTAGAATTATAATAAAGACTTCATAAATTTAACCAAATACATTGTTACGGACTCGACTCCGACTCAACTTCTTCTTCGGTCATCGTAATCATCATAACACCACCGAATTTGAGAATATAAACAACCAATCAAACAATCAATCAATCAAAGACTGAAGAAAGTTATCTCTTCGATGCCTCTACTTCTGCTACTACTTCTACTACAAGTCATGAGGATGAATCAGTATAATGAAAGGAGTTCAAATTTTAGATAGGCCTCTTTATTTGAATATGCAATCGACTCATAAATTATCAATCATCATTATTTCACAAGTAGATAGATAAGAAGAAAAAACCTAGAATAAAATTGATGATTTTTAGGACAAAAGGAAGTCTGTTTCATTAATTCGATAATAATTTCGATTTGAGAATTCTCAGTAAAAATTTAGAATTTGCTTTTATCGTGAAAGAACTTAAGAATACATTAAAATTACATTAAAATCTATTAAAAATAGTGAATAACAATTGATTATAAATATATCAACTAAATACATTGTTAAATAACAATGTATTCTAATATATTCTATCAATATATCGTTAAATAACATTAAATTTCATTTTAGATTTAAAATACAATAAAATCCAAAACAATACACTTATAAATAACCGTAAAAGGAAGAAGAGTTGTGTCTGTATTATTGCATCACAATTTAAATACTTGATAGTCAACGCTTGTTTCTTGTTTTTACTTGTACTATCCACCAATTAGGAAAGTTGTTGTATTAGTTTATTCCTTTTTTTTGTTATACTGTATTAATTTCTTATTAAAAAAATATTGGTGATGATCTTGGTTCGTTGGATGTTTGAATCCTTTTTTATTCGGGAAAACTACCGAAAAACATGTGAACTTGCAAAACCTAGTTGATTTAACTATGAATTTTGAACTCCGTTAATTAAACTACCAATTTAATGTTGACCGTAAACAAACACTAAAGTTTGGGTTGACTTGGCCAATTAAACATTCCGAAAATCCCAAATTTAAAATTTCTCAAAATTCGAAAGTCAAACCGATTTTTCAAAGTTTGATTCAGTTCTTATCTTCATTTTAATGAACCCTTAAGTTTGTTTTTTTTACATTCTTTCAAGAATGAGCTCAAATTTGAGTTTATTTACCACATATATCCATAAGTTTGAAACTCAAATTTGAACTTATTTTTGAAAGAAAAGAGAAAAGCAAGCTTAGGGTTCTTTAAAATGAAGATAACAACTGAATCAAACTTTGAAAAATCTGTTTAGCTTTCGAATTTTGAGAAATTTTAAATTTGGCATTTTCGGAATGTTCAATTGGCCGAGTCACCCCAAACTTTAGTGTTTGTTTAAGGTCAACATTAAATTGTTAGTTTAATTGACAAAATTCAAAATTTATAATTAAATCAACCAGATTTTGTAAGTTCACGTGTTTTTCAGCAGTTTTCCTTTTTTATTCTCTCCAGTTTTCTGACGTGATTTTTGGTGAACTTTATGTACCCCCACCACACGCATATAGAAACAATGAGATAACTACGGTTCTGATCTATCCGATAAGATACAATTATTTTATTTCATTTAATAGACACAATCATACGAATATTTTAAAATAGATTGATGGGTATATTTGTCTTCTTTTCGAGATTTAGCGCCGGGTAATTATACATTGATAATTTTTTTGTCTTCAAATATTAAATTATTTACTTTTAGGATAACTTCTAACAAATTCGAGACAATTGTTTGAAATATAAAAAAATTTGAATATTGATTGGTTTGGTTCAGATTAAATAAATATATATATATATATTATATTTATCCTGCTATTTTACTTTTTTTGTGTAGAGAATTATGTCATCCATATAGATGTTGAAATGTTTTTGGTTATGTATCAGTTTGATTTTTTTTTGTTTTTACGATGATTTTTCTTTTTGCGTTATGCTTATTAGGCTTGGTCAAAATATTTGACTTTAAAATCTAAACCAAAACTAAATTTGCATATATATATGACCATGTTACTTTACCATTTAGATTTTTATCAACAACATATAAAACTTATCTATTATATGCAAATGATCTGAGAAAAAATCAAACAACAATTGTACAATGACTTTTATTAGTTAGTTACTTATATATATATATATATAAACCAAAATACCATATATCAACCAAAAAATTATGGTGGTTTAAACTTTATAGATATTTTCATATACTATTTTTCGTTTAAGTATTAGTTAGTTTTTTAAAAAAAAATTAAATACACTTATTTTATAGAATAAAATATTATTTAAACTCTTAATAAATTAATATTTTAAATTCTACATATTCATCCAGATTTCACACTTATTATTTGATTTTAACTTATTCGGCTAGATTCCGTAAGAAAAATAAAAAGAAATTTTGTCAGATTCTACATTCAACCAAATTCAGATGTTAACATTTACACCTTAATACTATGAATATGATCGGTTCTTTTGCAAAAACTTGAATTGATGAATTGGATGATTAGAAGAGATTAAAGAGATGAGAAATGACACAAGAAGGTTTATAGAGTTCACTAAAACTCTGGGTACATCTCTCTTCAAAGTATGACCTTGGAATCTATTATTTCTTAGATAATAGGTTTCGAAGTACATTTAAACATAATGAAGAAAAAAATTGACTAAATAGTTAACTTCTGTAACAGAACCGAGATTCTCATATTTTATCTTAATGGGCTACAAATTACATTGGCCCAATAGAATGAATCTGCTCTTTAACGAGCTTCTTCTCTTCTTCGTAGGATCCATGGGATTCACTTAGGCTCAATAGATTGATTCGACTCACAAAGAGATGAGAAACAAAGATGATACTTCACACTCTCCAGCTCGACTCTGACTTTTTCTCTTTTTGTCAGAACCATCGAGAAACTCCACTGTAAATCGATACTTGAACAACTGCATCTTTCAATCTCCGAAACACAACAACTTTATAACCTTTATGATTCTAAACATGTAAGAAAACATTCCCATTTCTCTCATTAAATCAGTGAATAAAACAAACAAACTCAGCGACTTCACCTATCAAAGAACTCAAGGGTTTCGATTTCCATATCTCTAGGTTCAAAACCCTTTGCCTGAAACGAGCTTAAGCCTTGAGCATGTTTGTATTTGATATGCAATTTGAAAACTTCTGAACAGGTACAACTTTTATTGTTGCATTTGCAAGGTTTTTAGATGTATGAATTTTAAGTATAGTTACCTCATTTTCTCGAATGTAGTTGAGCTTTACTTTGATATCCTTAGTTCTTTTACTGCACATTCAATTCTTTGCTAGGTAGAGAGAACTCTTAGAATCACTATAAATTTCTATAAGATCTTGCTTGAAACCCATCTCTTCTATAATTCCTTTTAACCAAACTGCTTCTCTGTAGCTCTCTGATAGAGCTATATATTCAGATTCTGTTATTGAAAGAGCTACTACTTGTTGTAGTCTAGATCTCCAACTAACTATGTTACCACCAACTGTAAATTCATAACATGTTATTGATTTACACGTGTCTAAATCATTTGTGTAATCAGAATCACAGTAGCCTTTAACCTTGAAATCTGAATGCTTTCTAAATGTTAAATTCATATCCGTTGCATTAACCAAATACATCATGATCCACATAACTGCTAACCAATGTTGTTTGCTTGGATTTGTCATGAACCTACTAACCATTCCTACTGCATAAGTGAGATCTGGACGAGAGCCAACCATAGAGTACATGAGACTTCCTATAGCACTGGCGTAAGGTACATCCTTCATGACCTCTTTTTAATCTCTTTTTTCCTCTATAGTTAGTTTTCTCAGCTTAAAATGAGAACCTAAAGGTGTTGAAACTTATTTGTTATCTTTCATTCCAAAAACCTTTTAAATCTGATTGATATAAGAGCTCTGAGAAATAACTATGGTTGACTTAGCTCTATCTCAAAGTATATCCATTCCTAGGATTTTCCTTGCCTTTCCAAGTCTTTCATTTTGAACTCTGAATTTAAGGCTTTCTTTAGCTGATTAATTAGACCTAGATCAATTGAGGCTATTTGCATGTCATCGACATATAGCAATATATAAATCATTGATTCCAATGTGTTTCCTTTGATGTAAGCACAAGGATCAAACTAACTCTTATGAAACCTTGATTGACAATAAACATGTCAAGTTTCTGAGCCCAATCTTGTGGTGACTGTTTTAGCCCATATAGTCATTTTTTAAGAAGACAGACTTTGTCCTGTTTACCCTTAACTTCATATCCTTATGACTATTTTGTATAGACTATCTCTTTAAGTGTGTTGAGATGAACTTCTGTTTTAACATCTAGTTCCTCCAATTCCATATCGAAATTGACCGTAATAGATAGTAGAAGCATGATAGAAGTATGTTTGACAACTCGTGCAAACATTTTACTATAGTCTATACCTTCAGCCTGAGCATATCCCTTAGCCACTAACCTAGTTTTATACCTAGGTTTCTCTACTCCAGGATTCCTGGCTTCAACTTGAAAATCTACTTTGAACCAATGACTTTCTGAGTTAAAGGCTTATCAACAAAATTTCAAGTGTCATTTCGGATTATAGAATCCATCTTTTCATATGATGTTTGTATCCACTTCTTACTGTCTTACTTTTCTGTGCCTCATAGAAGTTTTTTGGGTCTTCTAAATACACATCATATGCACAAGAAAGAGCGTAAGCAACAAAATCCGCATCACCATATTTTGAAGGTGGCTTGATTTCTCTTCTTTTCTTGTCTCTTGCTAGAAGATAATCACTTCATTCTCAACTTTAACTTGAGTCTGTGTCCATATCTGACGGATCTTTGTCTAGTGATTCATTTCTTTATTCTCCTTATGTATCTTATATGCTTTGATCATTTTCTTCAATGTCATTCTCTGGAACATACTCTGGACTTGCTCCACCTAGTTCTGTAATTCCTTCATTATGAATCCATTCACCTAACTGAAACTTCATGACTTTAATTCTTTTCACCCAAAATTTCTTTTATATCTATTTTGAAAGTGACTCTCTTCATATCTTTCTTTTATGTTCCTTGATCATTTACTCTTTCTGTTTTGGATTATGTAGTTAACTCTCCGTACAACTTTTCTTCATTGAAGATTACATCCCTGCTAATGATCAACTTCTTTTCTTCCAATAACCATATACAATACCCTTTTGATTCTGAACCATATCCCAAGAATACTTCTCTTGTAGCTCTAGGATTGATTTTGCTTTGAACTATGTGAACATAGGATATACAACCAAATACTTTTAAATGATTGTAAGTAGGTTTCATGTTGGACCATAGTTCATCAGGAATCTCAAAGTCAATAGATGTTGACAGAGGTTTGTTAATAAGATATACTGATGTGTTTGCTGCCTCTGCCCAAAATTCCTCACTCAAGCATGAATCCAATGACATGCTGCTTACCTTTTCCATTATGGTTCTGTTCATCCTTTCTGAAACCTCATTCTGTTGAGGAGTATATGCACACATCTTATGTATTTTAATGTTTGATTCCTTGCATAAACTGTCAAACTGATTGTTATAATATTCCAGACCATTTTTTGTCCTTACGCACTTTATCTTCTTTCCAGTTTGAATCTCAACTAGAATTTTCAGTTTGATTCTCAACTAGAATTTCCAGTTTGATTCTCAACTAGATTTCTAGCTTGCAAATGCTTGAAATGCTTCACTTTTTTTTCTTAGAAATTTATTCCAAACTTTATTTGAATAGTCATCTATAAAAGAGATAAAGTATTTAGCTCCTCAAATACTTGGTGTTGTATTATGTGATCCCCGTATATCTGAATTGATGTACTCTAAGGTACATTTTGAAGTATGCGTAGCTTTCTGAAAACTTAATATGTGAGTTTTACTCATAGCACATGCATCATAGAAGCTTAACTCTTTAATTTCTTCACGCCTCAAGCACCCTTTCTTGACTAGGGTTTCCATTGATCTCTGTCCAATATGTCCAAGTATTTGATGTCATTTCTTAGTTGAATATGAATAACTTTAGCTACATTCATCCAAAAGATTTAACTTGACCTTCTAGGTAGTAAAGACTAGATTTTGTAAGCTCTTGACAGAAACTTCGTTCCTTTCTGATAGAATTGAAAATCTTCACCTCTATAATTACAACTTATTAATTCCAATTGACTATACGAGATTAAATTTCTGCTCACTTCTAGTACATATCTAACATCATCAATAATAACAGTTTAACCATCTACATTTTTTATAACAATCTTTCTAATTCCTTTAACTGTGCAGTATGTATCATTTTCCATATACACCTTATTACCATCGAACTCCACCAGATTCATGAGCATCTCTTTCTTTGATGTAATATGATATGTACAACTTGAGTCTAGGAATCACTCTTCTATGGCTGCAACCAAACCGACTATGAAAGCTGATGTATTTGTATCAACAACTGTTAGATTTGCAGAATCTTTAGTCTTGTTCTAATTTCTTTGAGGGCAGCCTTTCTTCCAGTGATTTGCGTCACCATATACCCAACAAGCTTTAACATTGTTTCCTTGCTTATTCTATAAATGTGAACGACCTCTGCTCTTGAATTTCCCCTTTCCATTTCCCTTGTTATTTCCGTTCTGTAGCCTTCCTCTATTTTCTACTATTAACCCTTCCGTTTTGCTTTTCTTTTTTATACAACTGTCCCTTCTGAATGAGATTTTCTTTTATTTTATATGCTCTAGTAATGATATTAATCATTGGCAGTGTATCTTTAGCATTACCAAACTGTAAGATGTGAACCAATGGATTAGTTAAAGGTGGCAAACTGTTAAGCAAACCAATAGCTTGATCTTCATCTTAAATTTTTAACCTTCAAACTTGCAAGATCATTAACCAACTTAAGAAAATTTTCAAGATTTTCTTTAGTTGTCTTGCCCTCTAACATTATGAGAATTGTTTCTTCAAGTATATCTAATTATTTTTCTTTGTTTGGTAATCCCTTTCCAATGTTTTCCATTGCTTGTAGGTTATAGTTTCATGCATGATCTTCCCGAGTACATGATTAGTTAGAAACTTACCGAGCAAGATCCTAGCTCTTCTCTCTTTCATTTTCCACTTCAGATCCTTAGCACTAGCACTTGTCTCTTCCTTGATTTCCTTTCCCTTTTCTGTTATCTGTTCTTCAACCGTTTCTGTCTCATAATCTTCTTCAATTACAGATAACAAACCTTGTATCTCAAATTGACCAATCATTCTGAATTTCCACAAACCAGAGTCTCATTTTCCATCAAATTTCTCCACCTCAGATTTCCCTGGTGTTACCTCCATTCTGATTCTTTAAACGATATCAAATTAACAATTATCAATTCAATTATTTTAAGTTTCTGAATACATAATTATTATTACTTGAAAATCATAAACTTTTCTAATATCAAATTAACAAGATGAGATAGAGAAATCTTATTGATTTTATCTGTTGATCCTATATCCAAGAATATGAATCGGTTTGATCTTTTCTTTGAGTGCGAGGTAAATTTGTTGTGGATCTTCAAGTCTTCAAGTAGTCTTCTTTCTTTGCTAAAAGAACTTCACTGTTTTCAAGCAGCTAACAAAACTTATTGACAAAGTATCTCTTTCGACCTCCAGTTAGTCTAGACAATATCTTCAACTCCGATCTTTAAATCTTAGGCTCTGATACTAGTTGTAGAAGAATTATGGATAACTTTGAACAAATTCAAAATAATTGTTTGAGACTAGTACTCTGATTTTGATTGGTTCGTTTGCAAAACTTAAATTGATGAATCGAGTGATTAGAAGAGATTAAAGAGAAAAGAAATTGCACAAGAAGGTTTATAAAGTTTCCCAAAACTCTGGGTACATCTCTCCTTAAGATATGACCTTGGAATCTATTATTTCTATTGATTGATTACAGGTTTCCAAGTATAGTTTGAAAATGAATAAGAAGTTGACTAAATAGTCAATTTCTATAACAGAACTGAGATTCTATTATTCTATCTCAATGGGCTACAAATTACTTCTTTGCAGGATCCATGGGCTTCACTTAGGCCCAACAGATTGATTTGGCTCACAAGGAGCTGAGAAGCGGAAACGACACTTCACAAACGTCTCTTACAAATATTATTCCAACCATTGTGATTCTACCATGTGTAATGGTTGATAAATTAGACTTGTGTCAGCTATTAAAGATGGCAGCTTGGTTTTTTATTTGGTAATGATCGACCAACAAATAAATTAAGACTTTATCAATTTTAAACAAGAAAATATTGTTTAATAAATAATAATGTATAAATTAAAATACATAATTATCACTAAAAATTAAAATAAAACAAAAAAAATTTAGAACACCAAGAACCACTGATCTAATAATTTGGTATATTGTTTCCACATCTATTAATATCATCAAAGTATTGTCAAAAAGGCGTAGATACTGTAAGAGCTTGTTAATCAACTCTTTTTCTTAAAATTCTTATTTGTTCCAGTTGAATATGTGCATGAATATTTGGGTCTTCTATGGAACTTAAGTTTTAAACTATAATTTTATTGTCTTCTCTAAATTATTTTAATTCAAAATTCTTATTCTAGTGTTCAAGATATTGTTGTCTTTGTGCACTTGTCTTTTTTAGTTGCTCCAAAAGTTGTTTATTTCCCTCGTCTAATGTCTTCAGAGTACATCTGATGTTTGATCACTAATTTTTCTTTTGAGTTTAGATTTCTTAATCCCACTTGGTTGTTGCGATGGAGACCCACCAAGAATATTATTTTTCTTATCTAAATTTAGAGAAAATGAAAATAAACCTGGTGGGTCAAATTTTGTCATTATGATTAAAATAATGTTTTTATGGTGTATTCCTTTAAAATTAATATATGTGGGTCAAATATATAGATTTGAAAAGTAGAATGATATCATAGAAATTAGTAACAAAAAGAATAAATTAAAATATTATTAAAATATTTGTTTGAAGAAGAAAATGAAGTAAACTATTGGAGCAAACTCATCCTTTATTATTAGAGAACTTTATTATTGAAAAAAAAATGAAAGCAACAATTGCATATGATCTAAATAGGCTTAATACCATGTCCAATTCTAGAAAATCCTAGAACTAGATGACTCATTTTCTGAGCCTCCATATGTCGCGCGTACGTGAAGCTATTCCGACATGTACGTCGCTAGTAAATGCGTTGTCGCATCACATTTTCCTCAACAAAATAGGTTCAAGATGATATTCGAATAAAGCTTCAGATCTAAGCTCGCCTGATTATAACTCCAAGAAAATTTCATCGCCATTCAGAACCAAATCATTGGTCGTATATTTCAACAACTATCACGTTCATCTCCGGTAAGCAGTGGAAAAGATAGAGAATAACTCCCCAAAGGATTATAACAAGCTGCTAAGATATATCAAATGAAGAAAAGAAAAAAGAAACCAAAACCAAAAGAAGAAGAAGAAGAAAACAAAAGAAAAAGAGAAGAAGAAGAGAAGAAGAGAAGAAACAAACAAGACGAACTAATAAAGTAACCGAAGATGCATTTTGGAAAAGTATCGGACCAAGCCGGATCTGTAACCATTATACCAACAAGTTTCTCAGTCTATCTCTCTCAAGGATTAGAGGTGTGGGAAGAGAGATCGAGTGCTAATTTATTGATATACTAGACTCTAATATGTGCTAGAGCACGAGATAATGTTTTAAAATTATTTTAAAATTTAAAATCATAAGATAGTTATTGTAATTACTGAATAGCTTATGATATTAAATAACTTATAATGTTATCAAATAACATGTAATATCAAATGAATCATATTCTTTATTAAATGATATATTATTATCAAATAATATAAAGTATCAAATGACTTGTGATAAACAAAGATTAATGATTTATATTATTATTATTGAATATCAAACGTAACTATACAAATATTAAATATTTATATGATACTTAATTTGTATTCTTATTACTCTTAACTAATTTTTTAATAACTGTATGACCTGTGTTCTCTTATAACTTATATAAACTCATAAAAATACATATACACCAAAAAAATTATATTTGTTTGTGAAATACTAGTTTTCTTTTATATTATTTAATCTAGAATTCTTTATTATATTAAAATTTTACATACAAACTATATCTAAATTTATTTATAATAAAAATATAAGCATAAAACTTATTTATATAATATTATTATCTTATTTTTATCTAATTTATCTATTCTCATAAATTTATTTGTATTATGTACTTGTTTATGATTTATACATGCTTTTAAAATAAACATATATTTCATAAATTTCATATATTCATATTAAAAATATTCTACGTATATATGAAAAAACTAATGCACTAAAGTATGTATATTATGTCATATAAAATGTTTTATAATATATATGATCATTTACAGTTTGTCTTATTATTATTTCTATTTTCAGTAACACCTATATTTATATGTAATATGAACAAATTCTATTTATATAACTTTTTTTATGTGAAAAATATATGTCTATTTTCAAAAGTTTAAAGCATAACATATATAGAAAAAAATCTAAGACTTTTCAGAAATTTTTATGGTGTAATATTTCAGTTTATTTTATAAAAGTATGATAAAATAAAATTGGAGTGAAAAATTATTAAATACATATCAAATATTCTAGTATATATTATTGGTTATTAAAGATATGATATGATAACGCTAAAAAAGTAAACTTATTAATTTTTTGATTTATTCATATTTACTTTTTCATGAAAGGTTTAAAATCTAATTTTTTACAAATTCAAATTCATTTTCCTAAACACATCCTCTATTAATATCATACTAGAATTATACCCGCACTATATCGCAAGATTAGTAACTTTTTTTAGAAGAAAAAATAGTAATATTAAAATCTTAATCAACTTTTTTAATTTTTTTAGTTATGTACTTGAAAATAGGAATAAAATATAATGTGCTGAGCAATATAGGAAGTTGGTAAATTTTTTACTTTATGATTTGAGTATATTATTTTTTGGATGTAAGAAAATTGTTGATATTTAAATTCGATGATTAAAATTTAAAATTTACATTGTGGATCCAAAATATAAGTTAATTTTAGCGTATGATTTTCTTTAAATTATATTCTTTGAACATTTATTGTGAATTTAAAAAGTAAGTTTATTCCTAGACGTAAAACTCAAAAATCAAACCAAAATTGATCTGAATTAGAGAAACTGAAATCGATAAAATACCTTAGTGGGTCCTAAATCTATGCATCCAAAAAACAAAACTCAAATCCAAACCAGAATAAAATCAAGAACTAAATGGTATAAGGTTCATTTTTATTAAAATTTTACCTATTTAGAGTTTTCCTGTTAAATCATTATTAATTTTTAATTTTCATAAAAATACTCAAACCCGAGTTTGATCAAACTAAACCAAATCCGATCCAAAAAATAAAAGTACTCGAATAAGTTTTAAATAAAATAATAAAAATGACTTAGACGAATCAAACTCGAAAAATATATACTAGAATGGGTCATAATCTATGTATCTGGAAAACTAAATCCAACCCAAGAACGAGATATGTACCGGATATATCTTTATTAAATTTTATCTTTTGTAAGAGTTTGCTCTATAAATTTTGAATTTTTATATAAAAAGTTTATAATGAAACACACTTTAAGTCTATCTTTAAGGGTAGTTATGAAGCAAACATTAGTTATCTCCTAAAGTTTATAATATGTTCAAAATAAAAGTGTCACCCGCTTTAATATGTAGAGATATTATTTTATTTACAGTAAATCGGTTCAACTAAATTGGGAAGAAGTCTAAAAATGGTTAATCCGGTTTGGTTTATTACGAGATTCTCCGCTGTTGATCGTGGGAGATCTCAATGTATTTTCCGGCAATCATGAAACACAAGGAGGCAATTTAAGATATGTGAACTCTTGCATAGCATTAAATCAAATGTTAAGAAATTGTGATACGGGTGACTTCCAGAATGTTGGTAATCCATGATCATGGCAAGGAACTATGCCAAATGTGATTGTCCATTGTAAATTGAAAAAGGCTTATGGCAATGGCGAATGTCATAATATTTTTCCAAAATCTATGGTAAAACTTTTGGAAATGATTGGCACAAATCATCGTCCCATAGTTAGTAATTTCATGGAGCAAAACATTAAGCACTTTAAACAGTTTATTTTTGACAAAAAGTGGATTGAAAAACAGAGTATTAAAGAAATTATTAAACAAGGATAGAAAGTGGTTTCTCTTAGATAAAGATTATCAATTTCTGGAAGGATTGACAAATGTAGAAAGAAAATATCCATATGGAGGAAAATAAATATTTCATCAGGAAGATCCACAATTGTTACTCTTCAAAAAAAATTAGAGCATTATCAAAGTTAAAACAAATATGGAACCAAGGAAATTCTTGAAGTTAAGTCTAAACTTAAACAAGCTTTTGAGAAAGATGAATCTTATTGGAAGCAAAAAAGCAGAAATAGATAGTTTAAAGAAGGATATAGTAATACCAAATTATTCCACGCGCAAACCAAGCAAAGAAAAATAATAGGATCGTGGGGCTTCACAATAAGGACGGAATTTGGACCTCTTAGGAGGATGATTTAATTAAGGAATCAGTCAGATATTTTTATTATCTCCTAATCTTTCGGTTGGAGAGGAAATACTTAGTGAAATGTATTGTAAAATCACGGAATTGGATAATCAAGTTCTAATTGCACCTAACACTATGGAGAAGGTGCGGAAAACATTGTTTCTGATGGATCCAGGAAAGACTTGAGAACCAGATGAATTGCAAAATTACATAAGGCAGAATTGGAAATACATATTGCTGGAATATCTATAGCATGGACAAGTCCAAGAATTTTCTATCTACTATTCGAGAACGATAGTTCTGTAAAGCAAACAAAGAAGAGACATAGAAGATTACTGAAATTTTGAAGGATTATGAGGCGGTTTTAAGACAACAAATCAATTTTAATAAATCGTCAAATCAATTTGGTCTTTTAGTTTCTGATTTGGAGAAACTTCTTATATATCAGATATTGAGGATTCAATTCGTGGGAGGCATGGGTACTTACCTAGGACTACCAAAAAGTATGGGGGAGGGAATAATAGTTGGTCCTCCAAATTCATTTCAAAAAAAGAGAAAAAGTGCTGATTAAATCAGTTTTTCAGCATTTCACACTTATGTTATATCTTGTCTCCGATTACCAAAATCCATTATTCAGAAGCTTAATTCAGCTATTGCTCTGTTGTGGTGAAGGAAATCAGAAACATAAAAGGAGTACACTGGTTAATATGGAAGAAAGTATGTAAACCAAAGTTGGATCATGGACTTGGGTTTAGAGCTTTAAGAGTTCAACTCTCCTTTTTTAGCTAAACAACTTTGGCGTCTATTTGAAGCACAAAATTGGCTATTGGCTAAAGTATTGAAAAGAAGATACTTCAATAATTGCAAACAATGGACCCAATATCAACAAGTTCTTCATCAAATGGATGGAGAATTATTATTTTTGCTCAATCTTTGATCAGCAAAGTAATTATCAAGAAGATAGGTGATGATGAATCAGTTTTTGTATTGAAGGATCCATGGATCCCCAATATGATACCAAAGTTTGCAATTGGTATAAGACCAAACATTTATCATGATCTAACTTTGGACCAATTTATCGATCCAATAAGGTATCATTTTTGAGAGATTTTATCATATCAATTTGTTGATCTTGTTAATGTCAAACTTATTTTGGGTTTGGTTATCCTGAGAAGAACACGAGAAGATTATTGGGATTGCCATTTTACAAATACTAACCGCTATACTGTAAAATCAGGTTACATGACAGAGAGACATAAATGTATGTAATAACCAAGTATGGTCCTAATATCAAAGCATTAAAAAAGCAATCTTGGAAACTGAGATGCCCTACAAAAATTAAGAATTTCGTTTGGCAATCCATCTCTGGATGTATTGCGGTTAAGGATAGACTTATCAGAGGGACATAAAATATGACGAAATATATATTACATGTGGTGCATATGGAGAATCGATATATCATGTGCTGTTTGAATGCCCTCCGACACTTCATACATGTGCTTTATAGAATATCTCATATGCAATAAATATTTTCCCAGGAAGGTCCATCTAGGGTGATTTAGATTACATTTTTGGCGAATTCCTCATAATGATGATACCAGATTATTTCCTTGGATCATTTGGAGTTTACGGAAAGCAAGAAATGAGAAAACATTCTAAAATTTGGATTGTGATCCACGAACAATTATTATACTGGTGTAAATCGAGGCCTCATATTGGTACTCAACCAGATGTCATTAGAATGACTCTATTTGGTCAAAACAATGCATCAGATCCACAATTCAGGTAATTCTCACAATGCCTCTATTTGGTCAAAGGTCGCATTACCCTCTACCTTTCTCCCAGGATTCACAGGTTATCAATGTTTTGTTGATGAATATTGGAAAGCTTCCGACATTCACTCTAGGCTTGGGTTTTTTGTTTCCTTGATTATGTATAAGGGTCCTATTTTGGAGCTCATGCTATTAGGCGAAGTCTTTTCTCTATACATTTTGAGGTTAAAGCGGTCTTTTAGGCTATGGACTGCTTATTATCCTTAGACATTCATGAAGTGGAGATAGCTATAGATTGTGCTAAAGTACTGAAGATGGTATCCATCGTGGAAGACTGCCAATGTTTACCTTATACCTAGAAAATTACTTATGACTGAAGAGTGATTTCCTTTTATTTTCTTTACATGTAATCCCTAAATCCTTGAATCATAAAGCATATTCACTAGCTCTTGACACTAGATAATTTATATATGGTTCTTAATATGTAATATTTCCCTTTTGTGGAGAAATAAAATCAAGTTGTTGACAAAAAGAAATACTAGATTTTAATAATTTGAATTTTTACTTTACAAAAGTAAGATTTTATTCCAAATTAGCATATATTGATAACAATAGTTACTATTAATTTCAGCGATTTTACCTTTTAACTAGGTCTGAGCATAAAAACCAAATCCGAGAACCCGAACCTAGACCCTACCAGAAAAGGAAGACTTGAACTTGAATCCAAAATATTTAAATACTCAAACAGATTCAAATATTTAGGACCCAAGGAACCGGATCCAACCCGGATCCGAACCAAGAACCAAACGGGTACCCAAAAACCAAATTTTATAGTATTTTTAGGTATTTTAGAGTATTGTATGAGTATTATTTTGGTATTTTAGATATTTTCAAATTGTTTTTCAATATGTGGGTATTCAAATGTATTTTTTGGTATTTTTTAGGTATTTTCTGGCATTATTAGGTATTTCTTTTGATAATTTTTTTAGAATTCTTTTCATATATTTCTAGGACATTTAGGTATTCGGGTAATTTTGGTTCTTTAAATTAGGACCAGAACCGACCTAAACCCGAATGAAACCGACTCGCAACCAAACCAAAATAATGACAGGCCCTATATAAATATAAAAAATTTGGACCTGAAATGACTTGACCCAAACCTGACTCGAAAACACGAATGCCCATGGCTATTTGTAACCATTAAAATAATTTCTATGCACAGTATTATAACACTATAAGCTAATTATTTATCGTTCATATACATCATAACTCCAACACACATCAAATTTATGTAAAAGTAACAATAAATTTGTTTAGTGTTCTAACTTTTTTTTCTAATCTTCCACTTAATCTCACATGAAAATAATATTTTAATTATTAAATTATTAAATTTAGGAAAATTTTTATTTCTTAATATTTTTTGATAAATAATTAACAACTAGTTATTATTTTGGGACCGATCGGTAAAGGTTGTACCTTTTAGTTTTTTTGCTGTAGGATTTTGACTGTAGGATTTTTGGCTGTAGATTTTTTTGTTGTAGGTTTTTTTATTGTAGACTTTTTTGCTGTAGGAATTTATATTTGTAAAGTTTATAAATTTTGGCTCTAGGTTTTTGGCTTTCTACAGCCAAAAATATTCTATAAATAAAAAAGTAGCTTTCCAGAACAATAAAATCCAAAATTAATTTAAAGCATGATTGGTTCAATTTAAATGCTGTGGAAAGATTTTTGCTCTGCAGAGCAACCAAAGCTATTACCAATCACACCCTTTATGTTAATTATAACTAAACTTTCATATTTAAAACAACATCTAAAATATTTTAGAGTATATTTTTTTAGTTACGACTTATAATATTAATTAGCTCAAAGCATTCAAACTTTTGGGTTGATTTTAATTGGTTTTGAATCTTCTGGTTAGTTTTAAACGGTTTTGAATCTTTCATGTATTCAAATTTTAGACCCGTATAAGAACTAGCATACTTTCTATTTTATATTAAGGAGAGTTGCAAAATTGACCCATTTAATTGGGTCAAATGCAAATCTAACCCAATCTTTTTGGATCAATATATATATGAAATGGTGAAGGTATATGGTTGAAGGTATACGGTTGCTCTAAATGCACCTTTACAACCATATAAAGCTCTAAAGTATATAGTTGGTCAAGGTGCTATAAATATGAAATGATTTTAATTGCACCTTCATAATGGTGAAGATATATGGATCAATATAAATGCAAAATAACCAAAAATGAAGCTCTAAATACACCTTCACTAACCATCTCTAACCTAAGAATTTCTCATTCTCTATTCAATTCTATCTAAAAAAGTCACTAACTTTTATCTTTTATTTCTTGAAATTCTGAAATCATTTATTTTCGATGCTATTTGAAGTTAAGAGTGACGATTTAAAGATAAGTTCGACTTTCTGGGCATTCAGAAAGTTAAACATGATCTTAACTCAAACCTACCTAAGTTCTTGCAGATTTTTAGAAATTTACAGAGAGCCGACTTCAAGAGAAATTTGTAGAAACATGATCTTATGTGTGTTTGATATTATATTTGCTTCTGTAAAAGTTTAACATGGTTATATATTAGAGTGATTGGTCTAATTCCACCTAAAAACTTTCATGACAATGTAAAACTTTCAAATTAAAATTCTAATTCCACCCGGACTATCATACATAGTATCAGAAACACCCAAAGTTTATCTTTTTTCTTAATTGCACACAAAATTAAAGTTAAAAGTCTAATTCTACCCGATTTAAAATTTTGAATTTTTATGAAAAAAATAGAAATACTGAATTTTGATCCGATCTATAACCGAAATGAAAAAATACTTGAATGTGTATTAAATCAATGGAACTGAAATCCCAAAAAAATTCGACCCGAAAATGGTGTTATTGACGAAAAACTATCTTGATCTTTTGGGTATTTTTAATACTATGTATGTTAGTTCAGGTGAAATTAGACTTTTAATATTAATTTTATGTGCAATTAAGAAGAGGGGTAAACTTTGGGTGTTTCTGGTACTATATGTGATAGTTCGGGTAGAATTAGAGTTTTAATTTTAGTTTTGTGTGCAATTAACAAGAACCCCAAAATATAGGTAAATTCATAGTTATATGAAAGTTTTGGGGTGGAATTAGACCCATCACTCTATATATTATTGTTAAGTTTGTGTAAATTTTAGAAATAATCTAGGTGGTTAGTTCATTAAAAGTAGACTTTTTATGAAGTCTACTCCAAGTAACCTAAAGTATGTATCAGTGTGAAGACTTCAAGTGAAGTCTCACGTCTCTTGAATAAAATTTTGTTACGACACAAATAAGCTTGTATTATTTCTTCTTTTCAATATTTTCATGTATTTTTTCTTCTTTTCAATATTTTCATGACAATGTTATTTTATTAACTTGGTGATTTATATGATCCTTTTCTTTTTAGAGTTTTGAGGATAAATTCCTATACTTAATGTGGCTACTATAACGTCAATTCAACGCAAAACTAACGGTTTATTGAAACTTTTGGCCAAAACAGGTAAATTAAGATCTTTGTTATCTTTACAAAAACCAAATCCAACTTAAGACCAATCTGTTCGAGAAAATGTCATCAGGATGTCATTTGGTTTCTAAAAATTGAAAAAATCTAAGTGAAAGAGAAACGATAACCCTTACTTTCAATGTCTCATAAGGTCGTTAATTAGTAAATGTTTGTGTTTATACATGTACCTAACCTAACTTCAAATTGGGACTTCTTATATCATTGTTATAAGATCATTCAAAAAGAAAAATAGTGGAACACTCATGCAAAGCATCAAAGATATTTGAAGGCACACAATATTTTTGATGGTAGATTTTCCGGAGTTGTTCATTTCCGCAAGAACACCAGCAACAGCTATGTATATGAATCCTCCAGCTGTGAATCCCTGCAAGATTTCAATCACCAACAAAATATGCTGCATAACAAAAGGAACAGAAACAAACTCATCATTTCAAGTTAAAGCATCGCATTGGCAATCTTTCATCAGCATTAAAGTTTTGATAAATGACAAAGGAACACGTACTTACAACACCATCAAAGAACAAGCTGAGATAGCCAAAGACTAGGCTTAAAGTAAGTGAAACCTCTCATTTAAGCAAAAGACTAATAAAATAGGATTTTACAAAAATTAATGTGTTCCATCAAAATATTTAACTCAAACTCATATGCCGTAGTTAGAAATATTTACATAAAAGTGCTTTAATGCAGTCTGATGGAACTAACAAAATAATAGTGTAGAGATGAAAGCAAACAGGGTAAATAATGAAAGCTTCAAATTTAAGGCTCTAATTCCAGGTAATTAGATCTTTGAATCCAAAAAGATAGGAAACTTGCAACTGTTTTCAATATAATTTTTTAAGAGTAAAGGCATTTCTAAACGTAACACAATATATATACACCTAAACATAAAAATGATTCTCAATATTTATACCTCAAAGTTGATATTTCATATTGATCTCTGTGTACACCCATCTGCAGACAAACCAAAAATAATCCATATTAGTTGTTGATATATGTTGTTTACTTTTGCCAGTTTTTGCTATGTGATTTTTAGAAATGAGTTTTGTTAAAGATGGAAACATGATACGCCAAATATTGTAAAAGAGAAGAGTTCACTTATTCATAATAAGTATCTCAATAAAATTAAAATATTATATAAAGAAGGTAGTGAACAAGTGAAAATCTTATTATTTGTAATGAAAAAAAGATAATTCATGAATAGCTGTACTTACAGAATTTTGAGGGTTGAGATAGTCGTGAGTTCTCTAGGAATTGGACCGGTTAGTTGGTTTTCGTTAAGCCGCCTGTCATGTATATACTTAGGAAGTTATAACACCCAAGGAAAACAGAAGATGGAAGAAATATAATTTTTACAAAATATCTGTAAGAAGATCATAAAAAAACAAATTATCTGTACTTGTATAAAAGAAAATTTACAAGAACAAGACATGGAAAAACAATTTAGAAAAAAGTCAGAACTGTAACTATATTAAAACAAAAAATAGGTAAACAAAGAGAAAATCATAAGAAGAACTCATGAGGGTGAAGACAAGATTCACAATGGAAGAGAGGTTAGGTTTTTGCCGGTGGAGATGCTAGAGTCATGACCACTCCGAAAAAAGGAAGAAGAATAAGAGTTAGAAGAAAAAAATTCAAAGAAGAAGAACGAAGAGGATAAAATAGAAGAAGATGGAGAATAGAGGAGAGATTCACCAGAGAGGAGGAGGTTGATGGTCGTCACCGTGAAAGGAGAGGATATGAGAGGAGAGTCAAGATGAAAAAAAAGAGAAAGTGGCTAGGTTCTTGTCTTCTTCTTGTAAAAATAGCCTTTTATAGTTATGTTAAAAAAATTTAACTAATTAGTTTAATTTTGGTTGTCAAATCAATTAGTACATGATTTTGGTCTAATTTTGGTTAAGATTAAATCTTTAAATTAAGATACTAATCTATTAGTTTTGGTGAAATTAACATAATTTCGATATAGTAGATATGGTAAATTTATAAATTTAATATGTGAATTATGATTAAACCAGAAACCTATTTGATATATAATTCGGTTAAGGAGCAGACTTCACTAGATATCTGCTCTACAAGTAGACTTCACATGAAATCTGCTTTCAAAGTAGTTTTCATATTGGAAGTAGACTTCTTTTCAAGTCTACTCTATACCCTAAACCCTAAACACTAAATCTCAAAACGCAAATCGAATAAATTACATTTAATACGCCAAAATCAAAATAAAGATTTATATCAAAGATAAACATTCTTAATATACTCAAACTTTAACTCTTTAATTTTAAATTTTATATTTTAAAAATCTCAAAGTACAAAACCAAATGGTTACCAATGCTAAAATCCTAAACCTTAAACTAATAGTTTGTTTGTGAGCTATGTGGTTTGATCTTTGATGGTTTTATTTCATCAAGCTTTTGTGAGATCTTATGTTTTATACTTGATAACACTTTATCTTAAGCTTATGTAACTTGTTGGTACCAGGCCCAAAAGCCTGAAGAGGCCCAATAACAAAGAACAA
>OVBA01004859.1:0-21952 GCA_900406435.1 Lepidium aucheri
ATATATATATATATATATAATTTTATATATACTTACATAATTTTATTATACATTTTCCTAAACATATACTTTCAAATAATAATTCGAAGAAAAAAAAATCTGGTTTGAACACAAAAAAATTTGTTCTTAAAACAAAAAAATTGTTCTTGAGAAAAAAATTTATCTCAACACAAATTCATACTAAAACCAACGGATTTATGCAAAAAACTCGAACCCAATTGCAATAGAAGGCCAAAATCGATCTCTATTCGATGTTATCAACCTAATTCCAACACTTAATTCATCTAGAACCAAAATCTCCTTTGAAAATCAATTTTTTTCAAACCTAAAACTAACTAGAAAGGAAGATTACAACTGAAATACTTACATATTGTCTACAGTAACGGAGGAAATCGATTGAACGGAGGAGAGGAGTGGCGGATTCGCGGCAGAGGTGAAAGAGAAGCTTGAGCGGCGGAGAAATGAGGAAGAAGAAGGAGTTGGGTGAAATAGGCTAAGATATGTGGGTTTTAGTAGGATTTTAAGTACACCCGTCGGTTTTCGTAGGAGTTTTAGTAAACACGTCGGTTTCCGATAGGAATTGACTAAACCCGTCGGTTTCCGTAGGATATTAGAAACCCGTCGGCTTTCGTAGGTTCTAATGCCATCGGTTTCCATTGGTTATTAAATATCCATCGGTTTCCATAGGTTTTAATAGAGCCTTCGGTTTCCGTATGTTATTTAAATGGTCATCGTTGTGTAATTGATTTGAATTCCTGGCTTATTGCAATTTTTTATGATTGATTTACCCGTTAAATTTTCAAAGCAGAATGATTAAATTCTATTAGATATAGTATATTTTTTGTAACATTAGATGGTAAATCACATAATATTAGAAAGCTTAGATTCTTAAATATCAGAACTTCAATTATTAAACATTAGAAGATACATACCACGACATTACAACATTATTTTTAGAACATTTAAACATAAAGACATTAACTTAGACTATTTAATATAACGTTATTTTTAAACAAACAATTGAAAGTCATTTAAACATCATAAATAAAATAACAACACATGAATACATACATAAACTAAATCAGATCTATTATCATCCAACTAGCGGATAGCCCAAAGCAGTAGTGACAAACAGTACGACCGCCCCGGTGATTAAATCCACATGCGGATATGGATTCCTCGGTAATGCTGATCCTCCCTCGATAAAGATGACTACCCAGAATCGCCATATCTTGTATCTGGTTACAAACTCGGTATGCGATTCTCGTTGCTTCATGAATATTAGGAACCATTTGAAGAAATGAATCGAAGACTGGAAGTCCCACATCTTGGTTACCACATAGGCAGAGAAATGCAGCAGCTGCAAAACGTGCATAGAGAAGATGTGGTGTTGCATTTAGTAGAAGACTAATTCCTTCTGGTGAGGGTCGAGTTGTTGTAAGGATTCGTAACCCGATCACATATTGAGCAGTAAGATTCCCATCATTTCTGCATCGTTCAAGAAATGGACGGAATGGTGAGGACGGTTCACCAAGGTGGGTGTTGAAGATGTACTCAGTAACGTCCACATCGTGCAGCACTTCCTTTGAATAAACCATTTTTTGTAAAGTGTGACCAGCGGAAATAAAACCTTTTAACTCTCGAATTCCTTCTTTCCCCACACGACAAACAATATCGTGAACTATTTCATAAGGTAGGAAAGACATTGTTATTCTTATTTGTGTGTTAATCTAACGATAAGACTGACTTATTTATAGGAGTAGAGGCCCTTCGTTTCCGTAGGAGACAAAAACCGATGGAATCTGACGGCCACCAACGGCCCTTTACTTTCTGACTTGACAATGGTCTTTGGCAACTGATACACTTCTACCTTGATATGACGAGTCAATTCTGCGGCTGAGATTACTCACTTGTACTCTATTGGTTTCCGTAGTTTATAAAGCCTACAGAAACCCACGGGTACTGAAAGCCATCAGTTTCCGTAGGTGCGTAAACGTACAAAAACCCACATGTACTAAATGCCATCGGTTTCTGTAGGTTTAGAGCCGACGGAAACCCACGGTTACTGAATGCTGTAAGTTTCTGTAGGTTTCAAAGCCTATGGAACCCACAGTTACGGAATGCCATCGGATTCCGTAGGTTCTAGAACCTATGGAAACCCACGGTGACTGAATGCCATCGGTTTCCGTAGGTTCTAGAACATATGGAAACCCACGGTTGATGCATGCCATCGGTGTCCATAGGATTTAAAACCTATGGAAAACTGATGGCATTTAGTAGTCGTGGGTTTCTGTAGGCTCTAAAACCTATGGAAACCTAAGGCATTCAATACCTGTGGTCTTTGGCAATTGATACACATCTGCTTTGATATGACGAGTCATTTCCGCGGCTGTGATTACTTACTCTTGATCTGTAGGTTTTAAATCCTACAGACACCCATGGGTGCTGAAATCCATCGGTTTCCGTAGATTCTAAACCTACGGAAACCCACGGGTACCGAATGCCATCGGTTTCTGTAGGTTTAAAACCTACAGAGTCCAACAGTTTTTTCCCTATAAATAATGATCATTTATACCTTGTTGTAATATCAAAACAACTATAAACATTATGAGTTTCCTCCCACTAGATATAATTTCCGACATTGTTCGTCGAGTTGGTGAACATGGGTTTAGGGAGTTAAAGGGTTTTATATTCGCTGGTCCTGATTTCAAAAACATGGTGAACTCTGCAGAAGTGCTACGCCATGTCGACATTGATGAGTTCATATTCATCCCGCAACTTGGTGCTCTAGGATCACCATACGAACCATTCCTTAGGCGTTTTCTTAATGTTGGTAACATAACTGCACAATACGTTGTTGGTTTAAGAATCCTTGCAACTACGAGTCTTTCACAAACATGTATTAATTACCTAATCAATGTTGCACCCCATCTATTGTATGCATCTTTTGCTTGTGCAGTATTTCTATGCATCGGTGGTAACAAAGCCGTGGGTAAACATGTGTTCAAGTCATTTCTTGAACACGTCCCCAACATAGAAGAGGCAAGCTACATTGGATATCAAGTCTATGACCAGATACAAGCTGTGAGCAACCCAGAAAGGGGTCTGTATCGTGGATTGCTTAGTTGGGGGACTTTGTCGGACACACCGGCCTGTCAATTTGATCACCCGGACATTCGTACTGTTTGCAAGCACTGTTTTGCGTTATCGTTTTGTTGGCATAATGGCAACATGTGTTAAGGTCCTTAGCTGTTTGTATGTCTTAATAAATGCTTTGCTTCTGATTGTTCAATAGTATGTGTTATACTTTCCTTTCAATTCAATATGTTGTAATTGAATGTCTATGTTTTATGTTTAAATAAAAATGTCAGACTTTTCCTAAAATATCAAAAATTACTTTTTTAAAAGTAATTATGTTCGACATTAACCGGAACAAAAATATGAAAACCTTACAATATATCAAACTAAAAATGTTTGCACAATACAAATATATATAGCAGCCAACCGTAATTAGTAATCAGATATTGTTTTCTTCATCACAAGATTCACCATTTGAACTAACTACAGAGTCCTCACCAAATTCTTCACCGTCATTGTCAGAGACATCGTGTACCGTCCCTATTGCTTGGGACGCTATATCAACACATAGATCAACCTAAAGTAAGATATCCAATGGCCTTAATGTCCCAGGTGAGGCTTGTTGCATGGCATCGTGGTCAGAATTATCAAACAGCCTTCCCCTGGACAGTGTTAATGTCGCAGTTATCCACCAATCAGAATGGGTAGATACCCATGGATATGGGAGGTATGTCACTTTATCTGCGGGTGATGCAAGGATAAAGTGACCATACTTAGGTAATTTCCTTCTTGAATGTATAGATGTAACCCCAAATTCATCAACCCGTACACCGACTCCGAGAAATGAATTGTACCAATCGCAGTAGAAGACTACGCACTTTAAGTCTAGCAACCCTGGGTAATGGACCTCCAGAATTTCTTTCAGAACACCATAATAAACCATATCGCTAGAGGTAGAAGAAATTCTGTTGTCACTTGTAGGTCTTCTCTTTCCTGGCCTCACAATCTTGAATCCATAACCCCGAGTAAAGTACATTGGAAATGGTTTGGCGATAAGCAAAGGGCCATTGAGGAAATCCTCCAACCATGTAGGGAAAGATTTTCCTGCTGCTGACCTGAGGTATTTATTTAGGAATGTTAATACGGTTACCTAAATAGATGCACTATTTTCCGAACTTTTGTCAAGATGAAATATTACATACATAATATCTTAACCAGTCCGTGTACTCGTCTTCTTTTATCTTCTGTATTTGTTCTTAATTGTAAGTTGGGTACGCAGCGCGAACTTGGGCCAAGTAAAGTCTGGAACAAAAAATGTTTACAATAAAAAATAGTGACAACTTCATTTAAAGCATATGTGAGTTGATATACTACTAACCTCTCAAATTCCCCTAAATCTGGGCAATTGGTTGCAATATACATATGTAAATGTTTAAGTTCTTCTGGTGTAAGTGTTCTTCTCACTTGTTTTCCACTAAGCCGACCAATCTATGCAAATATATCTGGCATATACGCTGGATAATTAGGCTTCTATCCGCCATCATCATTTCGTGAAGGTCGTCGTAAATTTGTCTGAACATTTGTTGGAAAGTATAAAGAAGGAAAACTGTCAGTTTCTTCATTTATACATTGCACAACTATTGAACCCTCAACCCGGCTCAAGTTTTTAATTTTTTTTTTCAACTTGAACATATATCGTTCAAATGGATACATCCAACAATATTGAATAGGACCACCTAGCACTGTGTTACACAGCACATGTTCGGTTAGCAGGTACAACTTACAATTAGGTATAGATGAATAGCAATGTAATATGATTACCAGCTTCACGGGGGGAGATGAATAGGTAGGTGTTCCATTACGTCAAAAAAGAAGAAGAAAATATTTTCTCCAAATTGCATAAGATGATTGGAATCTTATCATTCAAATTTCTTATTTTGTCAACTGTAAGATTACGTGAGCATAGATCGCGAAAAAATGCTCCAACCCCTTAAATTCAACAATATGCTTATAATAGTCATATAAGATACAAAATTACTGCTATAAATATGGAAATAAGGATTGTACCTGCAAGTCGCAAACGGGGAAAGTCGTTGCATTACAACATGACAGTCATGACTTTTCATGTTACAAAATTTTCCCTCGTTACTATCAACACAATTACGTAGGTTTGAAGCATATCCGTCTGGGAAATTTACCTCCTCTTTTATCAAATTAAAAAAAGCAACCTACAGAAAATATAATATAGATGGTACAACAACAAAATGGAAATAAAAATAAAATCATGAGGAGTATAATGACATACCTTTTTCATAACTCAATCAGAATATCGATACAGGGCCAACTGTGATGTTGCCACGTATATGGAGTGGCTTCCTATCGCATATATCTTGTAAATCCAACCTTGATTTGAGATTATCTTTTGTTTTGCCTTTAACGTTAAAAGTTGTGTTGATACAATTATTGAAAAAGTTCTTCTCAATGTGCATGACATCTAAACAATGACGAAGGTGGTAATCCTTCCAATACGGCAATTCCCAGAATATACTCTTTTTATGCCAGTTATGATACTCCCCTACACCTCCAATTGGGTAATGTCCATTTCCTCCGCATCTCATTGTTGACTCAACATCAAAATCTCTAAACTGCGTTAAAATATATGTGACATTTGGTTCTTGCGGTGGACCACACAATACTTTTTTGTTTTTAGTAAATAATGATCTACTACGCCGGTATGGATGATCCGAAGGAAGAAAACGTCTATGACAATCAAACCATGATTTCTTCCTTCCATGCTTAAGATGGAATGCTTCAATGTTATCTTGAGATATAGGACACGCTAATCTCCCGTGTGTGGACCAACCTGATAACATACCATAAGCTGGAAAATCACTGATAGTCCACATTAGCACCACTTTCATCTGGAAATTTTGCGTGGTAGAAACATCATAAGCAGTACTGTCATTCTCCCAAAGCTCATTCAATTCCGCGATAAGTGGTTGCAAAAATACATCACATGATCTACGGGGATGATCAGGCCCTGGAACTAGAATAGACAAAAAAAGAACTCTGGTTTGATACACAACGCGGGTGGCAGGTTATAAGGTGTTACAATCACCGTCCAAACAGAATACGGTCTCCCATGTTTCCCAAATGGATTAAATCCATAAGTGGAAAGACCTAGATATACATTCCTCGATTCGGCAGCAAAATCAAGATAAATTGATTGGAACTGTCTCCATGCGACTGCGTCTGACGGGTGAAGAATTTGACCACCTGAATTGTGTTCTGAATGCCATCTCATTGGTCCCCTGTGCGATCTGACAGATATACCCTCTTAAGCCTGTCAGCTAATGGCAAATACCACGTCCTCTTGTATGGAACCCGATTCCTCCCACGTGTATCCAGGTATCGAGGTTTCTTGCAAAACCAAAAATGGATCTCATTCATATCCTTTCCCCATAATATCATGCAATTTTCTTCGCAAACGTCTATCATCTCATATGGTAATCCAAGGCCGAACGTCATTATACGTTGTAGCATGCGAGTTAGCGGGTGGCAAAAGTTTCCGCATATAAGAAGTGATCCTATCCATCGTGCTCTCTGATAAATGACAATCCATTTTCATATGCATAAGTTCAGCAACTGCCGACAATAATGAATAATCATCGCTGCATCTAACATACTAAAATTTTTTTGAGTTTTGCCATTTGGTTATTCACCCCTATTCCTAGCTTCTTTGAATACCGGAATATCCTCCCTATATGCATCATTAACCATTTCGACTGTACTGTCGTTATTACCTACCAGGTCTCCACTCCCACCATCTAAACCACCTATATCGCTAGTTCCCACATTAACTTCTATTTCTTCATCTACCATGTTTCCCTAATCATCACTAACACCAGGGTTACCAACTCCACTTCCACTCACAAAGTTAACATTCGAGTCATTTTCCCATGAAATACCAAAGTTTATAACTTGGACAAATACATCTACGGTAAATATGACTACAGACATTCTTAACATTGATATACTTCATATTCTGGCATTTATTACAAGGACAATATATTTTACCCGTTTCGAGCGTTAAACTTTGATATGCGGCAAACTCCACAAAATTTTTCAACGCTTCTGCATACTCTTCCTCAATTCTCCAGTGGTTTCATCGATTTGCGGTCCATCCAACCAAGCCCGAAAGTTTGAGTTTGAAACTTTTTTTTTGGATTCGAAATAGAGGTTATAATGCAAACAAAAGAACCGCAATGTGGAGTTATATATGTCATAAATCCGACGGAATCCAACAGAAATCAAGAAAAATCGGTTATATACAGTATATGGGCCAAAATAGCCATAAGTTTGTCCGTCAATTTTGGCATTGTTTTCTTCTAGTACTTGAAGTCCAATATAAATCTCGTTTGAATTAAAAAACTAGAGATAAATGTGTTCTAACCACCGGCTCAAAACTCTGTTGGTTGGAATATAAGTATGTTACAAATACCCACAATAATTTGTTTTTAATATACTTTGAGGATTACCGTTTAGAAATATTTTTATATTCATAAAAAGCATCTTTGTTGAAAGTATTGTTTTCAGAAAGTAGATATAAATCTGACTTAATAAAGAGATTTGTTTCCAAAACTGAAATTATATTTCATAATAGTATTATTATTTATTAAGCCATGCATGGTAAAAAAACTTTAAAATATTTGATATTATAATTTGATGCTCCTAGAATATTATTATCTTATTGTAATGAAACTTTGGTCTTATGTTATATCACATAGAAACTCGTATCTTCATATATATCAGTCTTTATGTGACATATATACAATTAGGTTTTCGAAGCTGTTTTTTTTGTGAACGATTCAAATGGGACAAAGCCTAATTAAACTCGTAGTTCAATTTTTGCCAGGACCTAAGTTGCTGCTATTTGGTCAGTGACACGAAATCACGTTGTCATCGTAATGACTCTCCCAAAATTAGTTGCACCTCAGTTCAGATTCCCAGATTAACAAAAACGTCATAAATACAGACACAATCTTGACATCTCTACCACTTGATAATATGTAGGCTCAAAGTCATAAACACACAAGCTTCCTTACAATATTGATGTCTATGGTCCAGTCATGTGGCTCGATCTTCATCATTGGTCCAAATGTCCAATCTCAGATATTTGGATGTATTTATCGAGATATTTGTGATTTAGTGAAAGAAACATATAAGATTTCATTTTCTTTCGAATTTAAGTTAACAAATCGATAATTGAAATTTCATGTTTGAGAAAAAATATTTGCTGTATCAATCCTATGGTTAGGCTTATCTTTTTAATAATCAAACCCTCTAACAACAAATCTCTCACCTCCATTATCTAAAACTTAAGAAACTATATGAAATAATTATAAAAAACCATATTTAGCAAACTAATAATTACCAAATCTATGAAATTTCATATTTCAGGAATAATAAGCTGCTTCATAGCCCACTATAACAATCATACACTCAAACTTTTCCTATAAATACAGAACCCCTCAGACAACAAAACTCATCTCCTAAATAAAAACCCTAGAAAAAAATAAAAATAATAAAACATGGAGAACAACAAAGACAACATCAGCCACGACCAGCAGAAGCCTCCTCTTGCTCTATCTCTATTTCTGTCCTTACAGACACAACAACCTCTTCCTCGTACTCTTCCTCTGTCCTTGCAGACGGATAATCGTGAGATACCTCGCCATTTGTTCGACCAAATGGTGAACATATCTGATTTCAAACACCATCCATTTCCGTTATCTCATGTCAAAAAAATTATGAAATCTCACCCAGATGTAACTATGGTCGCTGCCGAGGCTTTAGTTCTCTTGGGCAAGGCTTGTGAGATGTTGATCGCTGATCTCACTCATCGTGCTTGGCTCAATGCCTGTGAAAGTAAACGCAACATGATTCAGAAATCTGATGTCATCAAAGCTCTAGCTTCTAACGAACCTTGTGACTTCCTTCTCGACCTCTTCCCTGAAGAAGAGCCAGTTGCACCCTCCGACGCTATTGACTTGACCAACATGATGCGACAACCTGACAATGTGATGGGAGTGCCAGCTTATTACCATCTCCCGCCGGGTCTTATGATAGGAACTCCGGTGGTCTATCCTGCGTGGCCCCGCATCTTGCAACCGGCAATGGATGGTGGAGATGGAGCGGATGAGGCTGGACCAAGTGGAACAGCAAACAATTGCGGAAATTAAGGTTGTATTATGACTTATGTTGTCTTTATGTGAATCATTAATGAAATCAATGTTCAAGGCAATGGTTTAGTAAAGTTAAATCATTTTCTCTATATGCATACATTTTATCCTCATTTTCACTTAATTTCTGGCCAAAGAATCACCGTAATCTTTTTCACTACGCTTATGTCTTTAAGAACTCCATAAAATTCAACAATAATCTGGTTGATCCTTATCGATTATAACTCATTTTGGTGGATAACATTTTAGTGGCATACCGATTAATCTTTAATAGGGTATATCACTGATTCCATTAGATCTTAATCAGATATTTAGGATGAGAAAATGTAAAAACAATTTCACATATGGGAATCATTGTTTTTGTTAACCATTTCTTATCATTTCATTAATAATTATCAATTGCATCTACCATCTCCTTTTGAACTAGTTACACCTTGAAGAACTGAGAGAAATTCATTTTAAGGAAATCACAATGCTTGACAAATAAATAACTTCGATAAATTAATCGGAGGGGCAAAAAAATCAGGGTTAGTTCAAGCCCTTCTTCAGATTCAAGAACACAAATTTAACCTGTATCTAAAATTTCTCAGGTCTGACTTATTCTACCTTGATGTTTTTTTATGCTATGTATTTGGTTGCTTTAAGCTTTGCCATTAATCATGATTGATATATCAAATTGTTAGTCTCGCTTCTTAACAGTTGATAGAATTCAATCGATGAGTAAATACCAAAATGGTTGAAAAATGATAATTTTAAAATTTCTGCATCAATGTTTTCCATGAATGTTTTTGGAAAACCTCACATCAAGAGATAATATATATTGCAAGATCAAGTGAAATGACAATATTGTTTATCTCATTAATTCCGTAAAGCTTGAATTGCCTAGATATTGAAATGGATATAGAACCTGTGATTAGGTTAAGTATAAAAAGATATATTATTGCAAGGTTCAGTCAATACATGCAGTTTTTCATTTGTGTGAAAATGAATTTTTGTGCCAATAAATTTTGTTTTCGATCGTTAAGTTCATAAATAAATCTGTAGAATTTAATTGTAAAATAGTTGTAGAAGTTTATAAACGCATCTTAATCTTTCACTAGACCTGTGATTTCTAACCATCGTTAGTTCCTTTATTGATTTAGGTACGCAAGGCAATATATGTACTCTTTAATATCTAAGTACTGGCCACCATTTTAATTGAGTTTAACTCCAGAAAAAGTTGTGAACAAAGGTAAAATGTTTGAATGGTTTCAAGATTTTGATGATAAAAGAGATGCAATGGGTTTGTATAGTGCAAGTCCCCGGGGAAAGAACTGTTAAGGTTCTCGCATCATGTGATTTCTCATTTGTAAGTGAAGCTCCTGAAGAATTTATAGAGTTTGATTTAGCGGAATTCTCACCAAAGCTTCTCCAAAACTCTATAGTGTAAATGGAATCAAAATACAGAATATTCGATATTTTTCCAAAAAAAATATTGAATTTTATAGTCAGAAAAATGAATTTGCCTTCACGGGACCAATTTAAGTATAAAATTAGTTAACTTTAACTTGTTCTTAATTATCGTAATGATGTTTATTAATAGATAATAATGGGTTAAATTTACTAATTTGTATGTACATAAACTGATTAGATCAACACAAATTTGTAATTTTTTTTGTTGAAAGTACATATTTTTTTTGGCAAGATCGCAAGTTAAATGACCGTTTTAGAGAAATGTTGCAATTTATAGAGAAAGGTAGACCTGAAAAATAGCAAAAAGGTATATATGAAGGTTTATAAGAGTAGGAGAATTACATGGTAGAGATTGTTATTTCAAGAAATTTTTTATTTTCTTCTAGTAGATTAGTTAGATATCAATATTTTTGGGTCTAGTTTGGTAAATGGCATGACTCAATTATTAGTTCCGACACAAATTATTTCTGTCATAAATATGTCAAATGTTATATTTATGATAAATGTTATAAATTTGACAAGTGTTAGATTGATTCATCAACACTTGTTGAGTAAATAGGTAAGTGTTGCTTCTCTTATTACAACTGTCATTGTTTGAACCTCATTGTAAAACCTATATAAACAACACTATAGCTACACATAAAAACAATGTGAGAAGAGATTTTGATTTTGCACTCTCACTCTCATATCTCTCTCTCACTCTTTCCATTACAAACATTTTTTCTTTCTTTTACTTTATAATACTAATTAAAATATATAAAAATAATTATAATATAACAATATATAGATAATTATAACATAACATATTATCAGCAAGATTAGCCCCGTACCAGAAAAAAATAAAATTTAAATTTTTTCAATTTTATTTTTATACTTTTGTTATACGAAGTAACTGGAACCCATTTATATATGCTATAAATTTCAATTTATCTTTTATGTTGTTATAATGCCGATATACCGTGGGGGTGACTTGTTCCCCATATATCTAAATTAAATGTCCAGAAGACATTTACAAATTGTTCCAGAAGAACAAAAAAATATCCAGAAGAATATGATTGCGTTGTTTATATTATGAATATTTCATGATTATGTTATTATTAAGTTTGATAATTTTATTTTGAATATAATTTTCTAACTGTTATGAAAAGAAAAAAAATTCAATGGGTTTATTTACTGTTCATAACGGTAATATTCTAATATATAAATACACTCATTTTCACTTATTTCATCACTCAAAAAATTTCTACCTCCTCTTATTTTCTCTCTAGAAATCGATTCACTTTTTGCAAAATGTGTTGGGTTTTTATCTTTTGTTTCAGAATTCTTCTTGCTTCTATTTATGAATTTTTCGTCGGCGATTTCACTCACACAGAACTTTGGATGAATTTTTGGTTAATAATTTTAACTTTATATGTCTTTGTAATCGCGTGCTTATTTCACTTTTATGTATTCAATTATTAACATGTTGTTGTGTTACATTTTATTTTAAGTTAATAATAAAATTTATGGTTATTAAATTTATTATGCAGTAATCATGTCAAACTTGGCTAAACTCGAGATCACTGCCCTTGGTATATCCTGAAATAATTATATGAGATGGGCAGTTGAAGCGAAATTGCATTTAAACGGAAAACGGCTCCTTGATACCATCGATAAGTCGAAATCAACTTCAGAGGAGCAAAAAGCTAATGCTATGATATTTTTGGTCTATCATATCCACGATGTTTAAAAGATGAATATAAAACAAGAGAAGATCCTGCAGATCTTTTGCAATCACTAAAAGATAGGTTTGATCATCAGAAATATGTGATCTTACCGAAAGCTAAATAGGAGTGGTTAAACCTCCTGTTTCAGGATTACAAAAGTGTAAGTGAATATAATTCTGCATTTTTTGGAATTACTTCAAGAATGATGTTATGTGGAGAGAAGATAAGCGATTATGATATGATTGAAAAAACTCTCTAAACATTTCATCCTGGAAATGTAGTCGTGCAACAACAATATTGGACAAACAGATACAAGGATTATTCAGAATTAATGCAAGTTCTTATGGTAGCTAAAAAAATTATGAGCTTGTGATGGTAAACCATCAGTCTCGCCCTACTGGATCAGCATCGTTCCCAGAAGCGAATGTTACATCATTAAATTATAATAATTATAGGCGTGGATGAGGTTGAGGTAATAACAGTGGTTGTGGACGAGGAGGATATGGACGTGGATATAGACGTGGACAAGGAAAAAATCTCGTCCCAATGATTTAAACAATAAAAGAAATAATCAAAAGTCAAAAGGAAAGGAAGTTGATAATAAGCAACACGAAAATCGTTTTTATAGATGCGACATGAAAGGAAAATGGTCGTGTGCCTGTCGTACATCAAAGCATTTTGTCAATATTTATCTAGAGTTGCAAAAGAAAGAGGAAAAACAAAAGGAAACCAACTTCCTATATGGTGAAGGCGGACCTTTATTTAATAAGAAGCCGAACCTTCTTTTGACAATAATGTTGGGCCTTCTCTTGAAAATTAAACTGGACTTTCATTTGATGGTATAAATACTGATAACTATCTCGATGTAGCTGATGTTGCTGTTGATTCTGTAGATATGAGCGAAAATCAAAATAACTAAAACCTTCCTGAAGAAGAAAGCCGACATGATGTATAATTATTTATGCTTGTATAAGAGCAATATGATGTTGTTAATGTCTTGTAAAATAGTTGTTGTAATATAAAGTTTGTTTTTATTAACGCATCTTTTATGATTTTTTTTAATCAGAAAATGTGGAAATTCAAAAACAAGGACAGAGATATATGTCTGGCAAATAGTGTTACAGCGCACACAATACTTAAAGATAAAAACTATTTTTCCTCCCTTGAAATGAACAATTCCGCCGGAAGAGTGAATACTATATCTGGTGATGCAAACAATATTATTGGCTCTGGAAGAGCTTGTTTTTCAATGCCAAGGGGAACAAAATTTGAGATAGATAATGCATTATATTCCCCCAAATCTTGTAGATATTTGTTGAGTTTCAGAGATATCCACAGAAATGGATATCATATAGAAACAATGAATAAAAATGGTGTTGAATACCTTTGCATTACATTAGCCATTTTGGAAAGGAAATGGATATTGGAACAGCTGCGAGCTTCATCTTCTGGAATACATTTCACAAATATAAATATGATTGAATCATATTTTACAGTAAACCCGAAGTTTACATATGCATTCAAAATCTGGCATGAACGTTTAGGGTACCCTGGTTCTTTCATGATGCGAAAGATTGTGGAAAATACAAATGGCCATTCATTGAAAAACCAGAAGATTTTTCAGTCAATAAATTCTCGTGTAGTGCTTGTTCTCTTGGAAAACTAATAACTCGGCCATCACCAGCCAAGGTTGGAATGAATCTCCCGTATTCTTAGAAAGAATACATGGTGTTATATGTGGGCCTACCCACCTACAATGCAGGCGATTTAGATATTTTATGGTATTAATTGATGCTTCTAGTAGATGGTCACATGTGTGTTTACTGAGCACACGAAATATGGGCTTTCGCAAAAATCATTGCTCAAATAATCAGGCCGAGAGCATAATTTCCTGATTATATAATAATGAAAGTAAGACTTGATAATGCTCGTGAATTCACTTCACGAGCCTTCAATGACTATTGTATGTCATTGGGAATAGATTTTGAACATCCAGTTCCACATGTTCACACACAAAATGGCATGGCTGAGTCTTTAATCAGACGATTACAGATTATTGTTAGACCGTTAATAATGAGAACAAGACTCCCAATTCAATATGGGTCATACAATTTTGCATGCTGCGGCGCTAATTCAAATAAGACCAAGTGCATATCATAAATACTCCCCATTAGAATTAATATCTGGCCATAAGCCAGATATATCCCATCTCTGAGTTTTTGGATGTTTGGTTTATGTTCCTATAGCACCGCCGCAAGGGACAAAATAGGACCAAAAAGGAGATTGGGGATATATGTAGGGTATACATCTCCAAGTATATTTTGGTATCTGGAACCAAAAGCTGGTGATATGTTTACGGTACGTTTTGTCGATTCTCATTTTAATGAAGATGAATTTCCAGCAAAAATAAAGAAACTCCAAAAGAAATTACATGGTACACACCGTCATTGTGGCACCTTGATCCCCCTACGAAACAACGTGAGCTGGAAGTTCAGAAAATTGTGTATTTACAAAATATGGAAAATCAGATACTCGATGAGTTCACCAATACAAAAAGGGTGACAAAATCATATATACCCGCTGTGAATGTTCCATCAAGAGTTATTGTTCTGAAAGAACAAAATGATAGAAATATAGCAAATGAACCTAAAGTACAGTTAAAAGGGGGAGGCCTATGGGATCAAAAGATAAAAAAATCCCCAAAAGAAAAAGAATTTGGGAGAAATAAATAAACGTGGTCCAGAAGAACTAAATCATACAAAGAAAAGTACCGAAGACGAAATTAAAGAAAAACATGAGATTTCCATCAACTATGCCCAAAACGGAAATATTTGGGTTAGAAATGAAATACAAGATGATGATAGAATTTTCTCATTCTTTGTATCAAAAGAAATATATAATGATAGTGATGATCCAGATCCAAGGTCCATATTAGAATGCCAGAAAAGATCTGACTGGGAGAACTGGAAAATGGCCATGACAACATAATTGAACTCCCTGAATAAAAGAAAAGTTTTTGGACCTATTTTCATAACACCTGATCATGTAAAACCTGTTGGGTATAAATGGGTTTTTGTTCGAAAAAGAAATAAGAAAAATGAGGTAACAAGGCATAAAGCCTGACTTGTTGCCCAAAGTGTTTTTCAGAGACTCGAAATTGATTATGAGGAAACATATTCTCTGGTAATGGATGCAATTACCTTCAGATTTCTGATGAGCCTAGCGGCATCTCAAAATCTAGAAATGTATCTAATGGATGTTGTGACAACATATCTATATGGATCAATTGATAATGAAATATATGTGAATATCCCAAAAGGATTAAAGATGCCTGAAGCATTGAGTTCAAAATCAAAAGAAATATATTCAATCAAATTACAACGATCACTATATGGATTAAAACAATCCAGACGCATGTGGTATAATCGCTTAAGTGAATATTTGTTGAGTAAAGGATATACCAACAATGTGATTTGTCCTTGGGTATTTATTAAGAAATCTATATCTGATTTTGTAATCATTGCTGTATATGTTGATGACTTGAACATAATTGGAACTCAAAAAGAAATTGATAAGACAAGAAGTCATATGAAGAAAGAGTTTGAAATGAAAGATCTTGGACAGACAAAATTCTGTCTTGCACTCTAGGTCAAGCATCTTTGGAATGGAATTTTTGTACATCAATCAAATTATACAAAAAGGATCTTAAAACGCTTTTACATGGATAAATCGACTTCTTTGAGTACTGCAATGGTCAATAGATTACTTAATATTGATAAAGATCCATTCTGACCTTGTGAAGATCCTCAAGTACCTTATATGAGTGCTATTGGTGGGCTCATGTATCTTGAAAATTGCACTAGACCAGATATAGCATTCGCCACTAATCTACTTGCAAGACGCAGCTTGTCACCTACGCGCAGAAACTGGAATGGAATAAAACAAATATTTTGTTATCTCCAGGGAACAATTGACTTGAGATTATTTTATAATAGAAATTTTAGTTTCGAATTAGTTGGTTTTGCAGATGCTGGCTATATATCAGACCCTCATAAAGCTCGATCGCAAACTGGATATGTATTCAAAATTAGAGGCACTGCAATTTCTTGGTGTTCCCAAAATCAGACCCTAGTTGTTACCTCTTCAAATCATGCAGAAACAATTGCACTTTATGAAGCATGTAGAGAATGTGTATGGCTCATATCCATGACTCAACACATAAAAAAAGCAAGCAGAATAGCATAAATAAAGAGCCAACAAAATTGTTTGAAGACAATGCTGCTTGTGTTGCTCAACTCAAAGAGGGTTATATCAAGAGCGATCGAACGAACCATATTCTCCCAAGATTTTTCTCCTGCACACAGGAAGTCGAGAAGAATAAAGAAGTAGATATTCAATATTTTTGCTCAACAGACAATGCAGCGGATCTATTTACAAAGGCACTTCCCACTACAATGTTCAGAAAAACATGTTCACAACATTGGAATGCGTCGCCTACGAGATCTAAAAAGAAGAAGATATATCTATTACTTCAGGGGGAGATTATGCCACTGTACTCTTTTTTCCTTTGTCATGGTTTTTATCCCACTGGGTTTTTCCATGACAAGTTTTTTAACGAGACACTGCATAATACAATGGTGTCCAAGGGAGAGTGTTATAAATATGACAAATATTATATTTATGACAAGTGTTATAAATTTGACAAGTGTTAGCTTGATTCATCAACACTTGTTGAGTCAATAGACAAGTGTTGCTTCTCTTATTACACATGTCATAGTTTGGACCCCATTGTAAAACCTATATAAAGACCACCATTGCTACACATAAAAACAATGTGAGAAGATATTTTGCACTCTCACTCTCATATCTCTCTCTCACTCTTTCCATTACAAACACTTTTTCTTTCTTTTACTTTATAATATTAATTATAATCTATATAGATAAGTATAATATAATAATATATAGATAGTTATAACATACCATTTCGTTTTATTTCTGTATTCTGAAATTTTTGTTATGGTGGATAGTTCAAGAAGCCGTGAAGTTGGTGTTTTGTGGGACAGAGGAACAAATTGCAGACATCTACAAAAATCTGTTGAAAATATAGTTTTAAATCAGATGAAATATATTGTTTTTCTAATGATAATGATTATGGTAACAGAAAAAATTGATGTACTAATATAATATGGTTATATCTATACAAATGTAAATAACATGACATATTTTTTCTAATATTGTCACCCTCTATCATGATTTATTCGATTGCTCTTACATTTTCTCTCATCAAGTGGCTTCTCGTTTGCTTACATGTGAAGAAGGTACTAATGCTCCTTAAGGCTGCTTGGAACTTGATTCAGCAGCTTTGTCACCAGAGTTTCTCAAGGTTCTTCACTGAACCAAGATGTTATCAAGAGACTAGACCTGCTATCAAATGCATATCCATATTGGTTTTAAGAAGAGTGCCTCAACCTGGACTGTTCTTTAAGTATCATACAACCCGAAGTGCTGCCTCCCAATGTTCTTGTTTTGGCTCTTGCATGAACTGTGAGTGTATGGGAATAACATAAGACATGTCTGGCCGTGTAGTTCCTTAATAGATAAGCCTACCAATCAGCATGTGGCATGCTGAAGGATCATCGATTGTGTCACCTTTAGCGACAGTGAAACAGTGGTTCTATTCTATAAAGAAAGTCATAGGTTTAACACCAAGTAAACCACTTTCAACAATAATGTTAAGGCGCATTTGCGTTGGCAAAGATTCATGCGTTGAGGACTACGAGCAACCTCTATGCCCAAGAAATATCGCAAGATACCGAGATCTTTCATGTGAAAACACCTGCTCAAATAGTCTTTGAAGTCATTGATCACTTGAATTCAAGTCCCAGAAATAACCAAATTGTTAATATAAACTTGTACATGAAGAATCTTGTGTTCAGATTCCATAGTGAATAAGGAGTAGTCTTTGATATTTTGTAGAAAATTGTAGTCCGTCAAAGATGTGGAAAGCTTCTCGAACAAATAATGAGGAGCTTGCTTTAGTCCATAGAGAGATTTTCGTAAGCGACATACATTTGTTTTACTGTTATTTTGAAAACCCGGTGGCAAGCGCACATAAACCTCTTCATCGAGATCACCATGAAGAACACATTATGTACATCCATTTGATATACTTGTTGTACAAATGATTTGACTATCACCATCTTTGCAACTGGAGCAAACATTCATTGTAATTTAGTCCCTAGGTTTTGTTGTTTCCCAGACAACTAGCCTTGCTTTATGTCTTTCCAAAGCACCATCTGCTTTGTACATCAATCAGAAAACCCATTTGCACTCAAATGCTATTTTACCTCGTGGTAGATTATCGACAGTCCAAGTTCCAAGGTTTTCCAATGAGACAACTTCAGACTTTACAGCATTTTGCCAATTATTATCAAAAATGGCAACTTTATAGCTTTGTTGTTCTCTCCCAAATGTAATACCCAGTACATAAGCTTGATATGCTTCAGTGAATTGTGAGCTTGTGATGTAATAATCAAGAGGATATGATGTTGATGATGTACGATCGTGAAGCATAGAAGCGACATAATCAGCTAATTTAGTTGGAGGTTTTCTAACTCGATGTCCTCATCCCAAAACCTTGATTTGAGGTTGTGTTTCAAGTGCTGTTGGTTCAGGTGTGGTTTCTAAAACTGGTAGAGGAGGATCATGTAACGATGGTGGTTAGTTAATAGTTGGAGGCTGAACTGGTGCTGTTGTATTTTGATTTATCTCTACAATTTGATCGACATTTTGAAGTTTCGGATCAGATTGCAGTTCTGGTTCTATGACTGTTGTGTGTTAATCAACAAGAGTAGATGATTGTGTTACATCAGCATTGATATCATCATAATCTATAATCATTGATGAGTGTGACGAGACTTGATTATGATTGATGTGGAGATAATGGTGTTGTTGCAGACAAAGGAAACTCTATTACTATGAACAAGACATCACGTGAAACATAAATTTTATTTGTTTCAAGATCAAGAACTCTCCAGCCTTTCTTATTAAAAGGATAAATGAGAAACACTGATTTCTTACTGCGATTTGCGAATTTATCTCATCTATGCTTTTGGTTATCTACATAGCACAAACAACGGAAAACCCAAAGATGATTAAGCGGCGGTGGATATCCACAAACCATTTCAAATGGAGTTTTGCCTTGCAACAAATTCGAAGGAGTACGATAGATTAGATAACCAGATGTCAAAGCACAATAACCTCATTACTCTATTGGAAGATCTGCTTGAAAACAAAAAGCTCGGACAACATTAAGAATGTGACGGTGTTTCCTCTATACTCATCCATTTTGCTATGGTGTTCCGACACAAGATGTTTCGTGTTTAATTCATTTTTGTTGAAAAAATGCACCAAGACATATAAACAAGGAACCATTATCACTTCTAATCCGTTTTACTTGAGTCGACAACTATCTTTCAACTAAAACCAAGAAAGTTTTGAGACGAGTTGGTGCGTCTGTTTTGGATTGCAACAAATAAATCTCGCACGTAAGAAATCATCGACGATGGTAAGGAGATATCAGGAACCACACAAGGCAGAAATACGGTAAGGAACCCAAAGATTGTAGTGTATTAACTTAAAAATAGAAGTTGTTTTATTTATACTCAAAGGAAAAGAATCTCTTGTTTGTTTTGCTTGAAGGCAAACATCACACGTCTTGGAATCAAAATCATTATTGAAATCTAAAAACTGCAATAACTATAAAGCTTTGAAAGAGGGATGCCACAATCGACGATGCCTAATATCAGTTCCTTTCAGATACACTGTTTGGATTGAAGCTACAACTTCATCACCTCTAAAAAATATAGTCCATTTCGTTGCTCACCCGCCCTAATCAGCGTCTTCATTATGCGGTCATGAATTACACAAATATTCATCAGAGATTAAGAAAACAAAGCCTCCTTCTTTGGTCAATTGAGAAACCGAAATCAAGTGACATTCTGGTAGCAAAACAACCATATGGTAGTTTTATGAGAACATGAGGCATTGGGATAATATCAACAAGAAAATTGATTGATCATGTCATATGATTAGACACGACAATGTCAATAATCCATGATTGAATAACATACATACCAGAGAGACATTCTGTTGGAGGGTTGCGTTCATTGACCATATTGATTAATTTTTTCCACCGTTTCTCATTAGGTCCTTTGATTCCTATACATTCAACATCAATAGATGAAGAAGAACAAGATATAGTGGAGACAAGGATTGCGTGAGCAACAACAATGGGTTTTCTTCTCGATGAGGATGCATGTTGTGAAGGGCGAGTACCACGTTGTGGATTTGATCTGTTTGTCTCAAGCCATCAATCAGGGTATTGATTTTTTTTCGAAACAATTTTCTCCAAGATGACCATTTCGTCCACACAGAAAGCACTGAACGGATTTGTTGTCATTACGATCACGAGGAGCACTCTAAATTAGAAAACTTGCTGCATCAATTCAATACTCATGTGCACGATAAGCATGTCGTGATTCATCATCTTGAGTTAGGGTGTTATACGCTTCCTCCAACAATGGAAATGATTCACGAGAAAGAAAAGAAGATCGAACTGCATCAAAAACACTTTCATCCAGCCCCATGAGAAACTCTTGCAACTTATCTTTTTCACGTTCCTTGCAAACTTCCTCCATCATTTTAGATTGCTCGTAATCACAGAGATTTCTCCATAGTTTCTTTAATTGTCTGTAATAAGTTTCAATAGCCATTCCTTGTTGACGATAGTTAGCCAACTCTATTTTAAGATGTTACATTCTCTGTTCATTTGTCCCCAAATCATTTTTGAATGTATCGCCACAGTTCGTGTGCATAATTAGTGTAAGTGAGAGTAGAAGACAATCTTTCATCAATAATCAGCTTCATCCATAAAACAACTAGAACATTGTTGGCTATCCAATCTTCATAATCAAGAGAGTCTTCATCAAGTTGTGTAATGGATCCATCGGCAAATCCAAACTTCTTCTTTGCTTTCAAAGCTAACCTCGGATTCATAACATCCAGCAGTAGTTGGAACAGCTCGCAAAATCTAACCACTTCACCCACATTATTTCCCCAATTCATCGAAGTTAGAGCCACAAAAGAGAGGTTTGGAGATTAGAATACTAGGATTATCTTTGGCAGTGAGATCATAGTGAGAAATGGTACAACAAAGTTCATATCGTGGTATTGCAGTTGAATCCGTTACATTAGTACTCATGTTTGCATATTAGAAAGTGAAAACAACAGAGAAGTGAATGTTGATTTCAAGGTCAAAGAAAGAAATAAAAGAAAATCGTGATTTGTAGCGAAAATAAGGTCTAAGATCATGAACCGAAACCTTTTGTAGTTACGTTACAGTTTTTATACCATGTTAAGAACTGATAAAAGGGTTTTTTCACCTAAGCTATCAAATCATCATAGGGTAGTGAT
>OVBA01004860.1:0-21949 GCA_900406435.1 Lepidium aucheri
ACCAAACCCTTGGTTCTATATCACAAACACCGAACCCTTGGTTCTATAACACAATCACCGAACCCTTGGTTCTATCTCAAAATCACCGAACCCTTGGTTCTATATCATAAACGAACTCTCAAGTTCTCATATCACATTCACGATTTCGATCATAAGATCCTTCCTTTCACATTCAACCNTCAACCATTCAACCTAACCATTCTAAGGTTCCATTCAACCATTCAACCTAACCATTCTAGGGTTCCATTCAACCTATTACCAAACACATGACTAATCAAACCTCACGGTCACAAACTCACTTTTACCTTAACTTCCTTTTCGATTTCTTTTGCACTATGGAGTTCGATTTGCCCTTTCCAACAAAACCCTTAACTCAATTTAGCTTCTAACTTGATCCCACGAGATCGATCTTGCTTTCTCTCTTTTTTGTTCTTTCTCTCTCTAACTTTTAGGTTAAACTTGCGGATTCTATCTTATGGAGGTTTAAGGATCATATTTATACCTCTAATCTTAACCCTAATTCCCTTGTTAAACCCTTTCTCTAATTAATCCTTTTAACACCTTTGGCCCATGAGCCATTCCTTAGCCCATATCTTTTAGCCCTTTTTGTTTTGGTCCTTTATGCTTTTCTAAAGCCTTTCACGATCCAACCTCTTTAAACCATCACAACATGTCCGAACCTAAATGATTCATGTCTAAAACTCGGTTTGGTTGTGTCCGATCCACTCTAAACACTCCGATCCAATCGCGTTCACTCGATCCGGACATTGTTGTCCGAACCAGCCGCTCGTGTCCGATCCACGCGGTTCGTGCAGTCCATGCAGTCTGTTCTGACCGTTCCGGTCCGTTCCGACTATACTGTCCGATCCGACCGTTCCTGTCCGATCTGACCAGGCTGTCCGATCCGACCGTTCCTGTCCGATCCGACCAAGCTGTCCAATCTGACCACACCAGTCCAATCCGACGAAGCTGTCCGATCCGACCAGACTTGTCCGATCTGACAAGATCTGTCCGATCCGACAAAGCTGTCCGAAAAATCCAATCTTGTCCTAAATTCCTTCCTTAGCCTATTTTCATGGTTTTTCATGCTCTTTCTCATTCCTTAGGCTTCCAATGCCTTTCCTTAACTCGTCTAAACCAAATGTCCTAGTTTGGTTTGTCCGTTCGTACCACACCTTGTGCGTTTGCGGATTTACCGAGTGTGAATATTACAATAGAGAGGTTGATCGGCGATAAACTTGCCTATCCCAACTCGCCAGACTCTCTTGAGCGATCTCTAGACTGGGACTAGATTAGATCAACCCGCTCTCGCGGTGAAGACCCCTATCTGAATCGGCTAATCCATTACTGCTCTCGCCGCGATTAGACCAAATCAGAAGCATTAAGCTAAGGCTAACTCGACTAACAGCCGACCCACATGCTAGATCTCTCTTTGGCGGATCAAGCCATCACTAACAAGGCACTTGGTCTCCGCTAGCCTTAGGTCATGGCCCAAATCAGATCTCTCTTGATCAGGGAGAGATCAGCATTAAGCTTGGCCTAGTTAGAAGAGATTGGAGTTCAGATCATGGCTAAAATGGCGAGGGAATCAACGGATTCACCTCCAATCGCCCTATTCTCGAGATCCAAACGGCTCTACTCACGCCTTATTGTGTGAGGGCGGAGGAGTAGGGATGTTCTAGATTGCATAAACATAAAGAAACTTAAATGAAATTGCAGAAAAAACGATGAAGAACAAGATAAACTTAAATCATAAACTTCATAGCATAAATTAAAAAGCAATAATCATAAGGAGACCTTAAACAAAGCTAATGATAAAAGCAATAAAAGATAGAGAGATTTTTTTGCTAAAACAACAGATAATTGATAAGAGTGTGATTAGAGGGTATTTATAGGGTTATTTGCATAACCCTAATGGTCAAACCAACTTAAGTCGGTCAATCAGGAGTTCTGTAAGTCTTGGCCTCGGAGTCCTTGCGTGAGCTTGAGCACCGAGGAGTGCTTCTTGTCTTGGTCCTCGTGGGTTGAGACTGAGTAGATGGTCTGAGTGCAATCCTTGTGATGAAGAGATTGATCTTCCCTTGTGGCAGATAGGTTGAGGCTGGTGACTAAGGCATCTTTTCTTGTGCGTTCTGAGCAGTCCTCGTCTTGCGATCCTGGAGGTAGCGATCCGAGGTTGCACGATCTTTTTCGCCTAGTAGCTGATCTAATTGTCCTTAGCTCCAGTTTTAGCTCTTTTTCTACTCCTCTTCCTAGATAAAACTCTACATTCCAAATGCAAATGCAAAGAAAGCAAAACAAACCTAAAAGGACCTAAGTAAACAGAAAATCTATCTAGACAGATGCAAAACAACCTAAAATAAGACTCTTAAAGCATCAAAAATCACACACATCACTCGTCGTAGGAGGCTTTTGATTTCGAAGCACTCCTGTGTGTGGTACTTCAGGTGAAGTTATTTTTGCTGAATGTTTGTGTTCAGTGTGGTGGTTGTTTTTCTGCTCTCTCAGCTCACGTGGTAGTTTGTCAATGTTGTCGAGAAGAAGGAGAAGATTCTGACTGCCTTGAGAGCGTGTATGCATCAATGGGAGAGTTCAACTAGACTTGGCTTGACCTTCGGTGTCGAGCGGTGTAGCATAGTTGTAAGGTCACCCTAAAACAAAAAGACAAAGGCAGAACCACAGTTAAGTTGTTAAAGTGAAACAGAAAAAAGAACTTCATCTCAAAAGTCTAAAATCCTAAATGTGGTTAACAAACACCCAGGTGGCAACGATGCCAGTTTAATAGCAATATCTTACCCTATTTTTTAAATCCTATTACACTAAGATGTCGATGTAGTATAATAGGTGTCGATCCAAGTGGAAGCGTAAGTAGCAATCAGAATATGATAGACTACTCTAATGCAAGCCAAATTGATTCAATGGTTTGTTATCATTCTACCAAAATGAGAAATCTAAACAACGGGAAACTGAAATAAGAACCAAACTAGCAAACATAAATCTAATTAAGAAATTAAAAGAAGCAGAATAGAGTGTAGTGAAAACAAGGTGCTTTGAAAACAAAGTGTACTGAAAACAGAAAATAAACAGTGCAAGAATTAATAAGCAGATGAGAAATAAATGTTCTTGAGGAGTAGAGATCATGGACCAGCGTCTCACTTAAATCTATTAAGTCACTTAACAAAACTCAAAGAGAGCAAACCTCTAGGCAATTAGTTCGTAACTACTGTATCCACTCTATTGGCAAACATTCTCAGAAAAGCTATCAACAGACCTTATCATCATAAGCGTTTAACAACCTAACTGGAATGAAACAACAACTAAATCAAGCCTAATAAACATCTTATACATTCAATCTCTTGAGCTAAGAATGTATAATAGGTGTCATAATAGGTGTCAATCCAAGTGGGAATATACCTAGCAATCAGAATGTGATAGTCTACTCTAATTCAACCCAATCAATCCAATGGTTTCATTATCTATCAAACTAAATGAGGAATTTAAATATCGGGAAATGAAAATATAAAGTAACCAAGCAAAATACAAACCTATTTAAGAAATTAAAAGCAACAGAGTAGAACGTGTGAAAACAAAGTGCAATGAAATCAAAGTGCACTGAAGACAGAAAATCAAACAACGCAAAGTACTAAGCAGCGGATGAGAAAAAAGGGATTCTTGAGGGGTGGAGATCATGGACAAATGCCTCACTTAAATCTAATAAATCGCTTAACAAAACTCAATCAGAGCGGGTCTCTAGGCAATTTGTTTGTAATTAATGAATCCACTCTCGTGGCAAACAATCTTAGAAAAGCTATCAACACACCTTATCATCATAAGTGTTAAACAACCTAACTGGCATTAAGAAACAACTAAATCGAGCCTAATAAACACCTTAGAAATTTTATCTATTGAGCTAAAAATATTATTTTCTAAAACAGAGAATTTGTTCAACGAAAGTAAGAATTTGTTCTAGAATTACAAAAACAAAAAATCTCTAGGTTCTTGCACTAAGCGGTAAAAACAAAGATAGATGTTTTGTGAAATCAAGGGGTATTTATGCTCATCCGCTATTAAACCTAAAAAAGTCCAAACTAAGATAAAACTCAGCAAAATTATTGACCCGACCCCATAGGTCGAGTCAAGTAGTTGGGCTGGCGAGAGTATAGCCAACTCGGCCCATAACTGTAGTGGCCTATTATCCAATCCATTACTCCAAGTTGGGCCATTGAGATGACTTGATCCACCACTCCAAGTTGGGCCTATCGAATCGAGCATAAAAGATGACTTGATCCATCAGCTTCTATTGTGGCATCAAGTGGTGAACGCGATCGACTCGAACTGCTAACTGGAGCATGGTCTCGAGTGGAAGGTGAAAAACTCAACATGAGTCTCGAGTGGGGAGTAGCGGACTCGAGTAGATTGGAGTTGGAAGTGGTAGTTTCGAGTGGAGTGGCAGACTCAAGTGGAGTGGAGTGGAGTGTGTAGTGGCGGACTCGAGTGGGGTGGTGGCTCGAGTGGCAGTGGTGGACTCGAAGTGCAGCTCGAGTGTTGGCGGGGGACTCAACATGTTGCTCTCTTAGCTTTTTCCTTTGTTCCTTTCTTGCATTCTAGTCAGGTCCATAGGCTCACGTCCATTATTACACCCAAAACGCTCTCAAAAAGGCTCCAAAATACCTAAAATCACTTCATATGCAGCTTGTATGCAATTATAATACAATATCAACCCAAAAGGACTCTAAAGTGGTGCAATGGCTATGAATATGGATCCAAAATATGCTAAATAATAACTACAAAATATGCTTAAATGCAGACATATCAACTCTCTTAAACTTAGTCTTTGCTTGGCCTCAAGCAAATGCATGGAGCTAAGAAGGAAGAGAGGTTGCAAACACATGGAAAACCTTACTTAAAACAAACAACCTAACAGATTGAGAACATTAATCCACACGTGAACTTGAACTCTGTTGGAATAATCACAGTGTACTTGCCTACAAGCTTAGCATCCAACCTAAGGTGTCTATCGGAACACATACTTGATCCCTTATTTCTAGTGGTGCAGGCCTCAAAAGGGACTAGAGATCAAAGAACATATGGTTCAAATTCCCTGACCTTAACATGACTTAATTCAATTAAGCACATACATCTTTTCTTGTTTTAGTTTTAATTTTAGCACAACCTTATGGTTTTTAGGATCCATAACCGATTAGAGGTTTTCATCACATCCTTTTTGAGGATCCACAAATGTAAAAGGGTTGCTTCATGTCCTGTTCTTAGCTTTCTCAGTGAGACATGGAAATGTACGGGTTTACGTACGTTTCCCACTCACCTTAAGCTTCATTGAATGAGCTTCATTTGTAAGAAGAGTCACCTTTAAGTTCTTGCCAAGTTAAACTCAAAAAAGGAATGCATTCCATGCATCTCAATTTAGATCGGCAACTAAAGTTCAATTAGAAGGAATCAAATCAGATTTTTTCCAGATAAAACGCAAATAAATGCTCCCTAGGTGGAAGATCTACCATTCGGCTTTCAAAAGAAAGCAAACCAAAAATTTGAAAGTTCACTATGGTTACTAGCCAACAACCTAGCAGAATCGCCTATCCTCAGTAAGATAATTCCCTAAAACACAAATGCAACTAGACTCAATCCTATATGTATGAATACAACAACATGAACACTCTGTATTTGTTGTTTTTTGAAAACATTTTTCGATTTTTTGTACTTTTCTATGTCTTATATGATATGTATGATCTAAATATAAAATCAAACTAAGAACAGAGACAACATGGTCAAATGTCTTCTAGGACCCTCCCTCAAACTTACATCACACTGTCCCTTGTGTGCATATAAGTTGGAAGAATAATCCTAGACCAACAGAAAATCTAAACAAATAAAAATGCAATGGTATGTATAATGGTATGGTTAGAGTGTGGTACCTTATAAAAGCCAAAGAAATTGGATGTGGAAGCATTCATGCTTTCCAAAGTGTAGTTGGGCGCGTTCAGGTGCGCTCAAGGCTGGACTCGCGACCCTACACTTTGAGTTGTGCATTGAAGTCGGCTATTTTTGGCTTGTCTAGGCTGAACTCGCTTGGGCTACTTGACCAACCAAATCGATACCTATCTCCTGATTCTTAGCAGCCCAACCTTTATTTCCAGTCTGTTCACTGACTGTTCCAGACTCCAATGTATCATTCTCCTTCATGAAAAACGTTCAAAGAGAAGAATTTGTATATATATGTATGTATGTATATTTACTTATATGTGTGTGTGTGTGGAGCCAGTTTAGTGTGAAAAGATAAGAGCTTAATCCTAATAATCATCAATTAAATTTAGTGATTAAGCAAATAAGTCTAAGCTAAAAGAATTAGATCATTTGGCTAAGAAGTTGGGTGATGTACTTGAGTGAACTGGGTGAGAAATAGGGGATCAAGCTCAATAATCTAGTTCTTAGCATCAATCACTTCCCCAACCGATACCAAGAAAGGCCTGTCCAGAAGCATATGGATCTTGAGGATCTTCATCCATATTTATTACAATAAAATCTGTAGAACCTCCACATTGCCTACCTTGATAGGCAAATCCTTGAACAAACCATGAGGGAATCTTATGGTCTTGTCAGCCAGGATTAGAGACAGCTAGCATGACTTGTAATCATTAAAACCCAGCCTCTTTGCCGTAGTAAGAGGCATCAATCTTATAGAAGCTCCAAGATAATAAAGGCCTTTCTTGAAAGTTAGATGGCGGAAAGAACATGGGAGAGTGAATGTTCCTAGATCATCAAGCTTTTCCTGAATTATTTTAACTTGATTAAAGGCTTTGGACTCGAAGGTTTCCAACGTCATCCCTTATATCCCCTTGGTTCTTTCCTTTATAGCTTTCTTGAGGTACTGCTGATACTGAGAAATAAGTGTAAAGGCATCCAGTAGTGGGACTTTGATCTCAACTTCTCTCATCTTCTTATCAAAAAGTTCCTTGAATCTCACAGCTTGTTCCTTCTTTAGATGCCCAGGGAAAGGTGCTTAAGGCTTTAGTGGGTTTTGAGCTGAAGAGTTACTCAAGTCTTTAGAAGAAACAAACTTTTGGACGTTTGAAGGCAAAACTCCCAGTGGATCTCAAGTTGTAGGTTCAAGTTCAGCTACTAGAAGCGATTTAGCAGCTTTCTTATCCTCCTTTTCTTGTATCAGATTGTCCTTAGTGTTGTCTACAATTCAGCGCTTGGAGGTAGCACCTTACCGCTTCTTAGATTAATGGATTGAGCAGTATGCTTTTTCGGATTCTGCATTGCTTTACGTGGTAGCTGCCTATTAGTATTCACGGAAGAAGACGCTTGTTGGCTCTCCACATACTTCAACCTTGGATTTAGAGTCTCACATTTGAAGTTCAGATCATTATAGGAAGCATCTATCTTGTGATGTACCTTAGCAGAATTTCTTAGTCAATTCAGATTCTTAAGTAGTTTGACTATTAAGACTTTACAGCAACAAGTCTATAACTTCAGGTTGGTCAGGCTGAGTGGGCGCTAAAGCTTGAGGCATAGCTGGTGCCGGCTAAAAGCTTTGGTGGTATTGCACCTTAGAAATCCAGACTTTGGTCCAATTAGGTCAGGTGGATAGACTTGATCCTAAAGATTTGCCAGAATTGTATAAGAAAGGTTCGGATTCTGCTCGTAGTTGTTCCATGGCCTGTGACCACCCTGATTCTGAACAAAGTATACTTCTTCAACATGGTATACCCCTTCTTCCTGAACATGTTCTTCTTCAAATATCATGTTGACATGTTTATGTTGTACCATGAGCAACTTATCCAGCTTCTCATTCAGCATCTTAATCTCCTTTATGCTCACGGAGTCTGAATCAGCCACACCCTGCACACTTCTACCAAATTCTTCTCTCTATTGACCATCAGCTTGTGCAAGGCTGTCTACAAATTCCTAGCCCTCATCAGCATTTTTATTCAGAAAGTTTCCATCGCTAGAAGTATCCTACTGCCTGTAGATTGTTGGGAGTACACCATAGTAGAGATTGCTAAGTAGTGTTTTAGTGTTGTATGCGTGGTGAAGACACTGAGTTTGGTACGTTTGTACCGCGCTCACACTTCAAAGAATGATTCAGAATTCTTCTACATAAAGGTAGAGATCACACTACGAAGCTTTGCACTCCTAGACATTGAGAAAAACTTGGCAAGAAATGATGACTTACAGTCAACCCAGGAAGTAATAATACCATGAGGTAGATGTTTCTCCTAGATGTTTGCTTTGTCCCCAAGAGAAAATGGGAACAACCTCAGCTTCAAAGCATCCTCACTGGCTGCATTAATCTTAGTTAGGCTGCAAAGCCTTTCAAATTAGATGATCGAGAGGATCCGCCTCTAGCAGTCCATGAACTTGTGGTTCTAGATTATGGATATGAGACTGCTCTTGATCTTGAAGTTGTCGTTTTGAATAACAGGATGTACAATTCCATGGCGTTGAGTGTGAGTGCTAGGTGCATCCTGAGCGTCAATTATTTGGGGCCTCGTTGTAGGAGGCACTTCATTTCGAAGCACTCCTGTGTGTAATCCTTCAGGTGAAGTCATTTCTACTAAATGTTTGTGTTCACTGTGGTGATTATTTCTCTGTTCTCTTAACTCGCGTGGTAGTCGGTCAATGTTGTCCAGAAGAGGGAGAAGATTCTAGCTGCCTTAAGTGTGTGTCTGCATACAACTAGCGTGTTCACCCTGAAGCAGAATGGCAAAGATAAACCACACTCAACGAGGAATAGAAAAAAAGAACCTGATCTCAGAAAGTCTAAAATCCTAAATGTAGCTAACAAACACCCAGTTGGCAACAGCGCCAATCTGATAACAGGATTTTACTCTAGTTCTCAAATCCTATTACACTGAGATGTCGATGTAGTATAATAGGTGCCAATCCAAATGGGAGTGTAACTGGCAATTAGATTGTGATAGACTACTCTAATTCAAGCCAATTAATTCCATGGTTTTATAATCTATAAAACTAAATGAGCAATTTAAAAAATAGGAAACAATTATATAAAGTAACTAAGCAAAATAGAAACCTATTCAAGAAAGAGCATTGAAAACAAAGTGCAATGAAATCAAAGTGCAGTGAAGACAAAAAATCAAGCAGCGCAAAGTACTAAGCAGCGGATGACAAAGAGGGGTTCTTGAGAGGTGGAGATCATGGACCAGCGTATCACTTAAATTTAATAATTCGCTTAACAAAACACAAACAGAGCGGGTCTCTATGCAATTAGTTTATAATTAATGAATCCACTCTCGTGGCAAACAATCTCAGAAAAGCTATCAACAGACCTTAACATCATAAGTGTTAACCAACCTAATGGCATTAGGCAACAACTAAATCGAGCATAATAAACACCTTAGACATTGAATCTCTTGAGCTAAGAATGTGAATTTCTGAAACAGTAAAATTGGACAACTCATCACACCTTTCGGGTGATAAAACATCTAAGAACAGATTTCAATTGATTAGAAATAAATAAAAATTAACAACACTAAAATAAAAGAGACCTAGGCTAATTCTCTTAAGCAACCTAGAAAGCATAAGATAGACACTGGTCTAACCCATTACCTCAAGAACCCTATCTAATCTACTCAGAAGCCATTGGTGAAACAATCAAAGCAAAAAAATCAAAGTGAATATCATGATCCTAAAATTTAGAGTAAAATAGACTTGAATGAAATTAAACTGAATTTACAAAAAAGATCATAATACAAAAATAGGAATTCGCTCTGGAATTACAAAAACCAAAAAGCTCTAGGTTCTTGAACTAAGCGGTCAAAACTAAGATTGATGTTTTCATGAAATGAAGAGGTATTTATACTCATCCCCCACTAAACCTAAATAAATCCAAACTAAGAAAAATTTTAGCAAAATTGTTGACCCGACCCTGTAGGTCGAGTCGAGTAGTTGGGCTGGCATGAGTATAGTCGACTTGGCCTATCAACTACAGTGGCCCATTGACTCGATCTGATATATCACTCCAAGTTGGGCCATTGAGATGACTCAATCCACCACTCTGATTTTGGCCTATCAACTTAAAAATGACGACTAGATCCATCAGCTTGTATTGTGACTTCGAGTGGTGAACGTGATCAACCCGAACTATCAACTCGAGTATGGTCTCGAGTGGAAGATGAAATACTTAACATGAGTCTCGAGTGGGGAGTGGCGGACTTGAGGGGAGTAGAGTGGAGAGTGGCAGTCTCGAGTGGATTGGCAAACTCAAGTAAAGTAGACTGGGGAGTGGCGTACTTGAGTGGAGTGGGGTGGGGAGTGGCGGCTTGAGTGGTGGTGGTGGACTCAAAGTGCAACTCAAGTGGCAGCTGGGGACTCAACATGTTGCTCTCTTAGCTACTTTTTTTGTTTCTTTCTTGCACTCCAATCATGTCTATAGCTCACGTCCATTACTGCATCCAAAACGCTTCAAAAAGGCTCCAAACCACCCAAAATTAATCTATATGCAGCACGTATGCAATTCTAGTGCAATGTATACAATATGAACCTAAAAGGACTCTAAAGTTGTGAAAATCCAATGAATGTGGATAAAAAACCTTAATAATACCTCTTAAATATGCTAAAATGCAAACATATCAATAAGCGGTGAGTGTGATCGACCCGAACTACTCGCACGAGCATGGCTTCGAGTGTAAGGCGAAAGACTCAACCTGAGTCTAGAGTGGAGTAAAACTCGACGTGATTCTTGAGTGGAAGGTGAAAGATTCGATGTGCATCTCGAGTGGTGGCGGCAAAGTCAAAGTGCAGCTCGAGTGGTGGACTCAACCGGCAGCTCAGGTGGTGGTGGTGGACTCGACCTGTTGCTATCTTTGCTGCATTCAAGCTGATCATTTAGCCCCATACTCGCCATGTCATCCAGGATGCTCCAATTGTGCTCTCCAAATACCTGAAAACTCCTTCAGTGTAACATGCGTACAATGCAAATGCAAAGTGTGCGAATGAAGCTATTTAGACTCTAAAAACAAATACAAATGCTATGAAATGTATGCAAAACGTGCTAAATAAGACTCTTAAATCATGCTAAAATGCATACATATCAAATCCACGGATCAATTGTCTCAATGCATTATCATAGTATTTGCAATACAAAGGGTGTCAATCCAAATGACTTAGATGCTAGAAATTAAGATGCGATCAAATCTACCTAATCCAAGCGAGGCAATTGATGTGGAATTTAACAACCTAAGAGAACAAAGTAAAATGCAATCCTGAAAGTAGAAACAAGCATAAAGTAAAGAAAGTAAAAGGAATTTAGAATGATGAGGGGGTCTTGAGGATTGGAATAATGGATCAATGGGTCTCCTAGATTTACCATAGATGCCTAACATACTCAAGCAGATGTGACCTCTAGGCTATAAATTTACATGTAATCAGACCAAAATAGGCATTAAGAACAACCTAACCCGAAGAGATCTATGCATAAATAACCTTAAGCAAGCTTGGAAACCTTTGGATCTACACTAATCTACCCCATTCTCAAGAACCCTAATGGATCTAGTCAGATTTCATGGTAAAATGCATAAACACAAAAATTGAAATGAAATGCATAAATAGAAAGAGCAAAAGAAACTATACAAAATGCCAAAAAAACAGAATTGAAAGTACCTTAATGATCTAGAATAGATATAACATGGAAATGGCAAAGAACTAAGGAAAATAGTGAAAAGGCAACTTAAAACTTTGCTAGATTTGGAATAAAAGCATTGATATCCGGTTTTTGTGGGCTATAAGTGTATTTATAGCCCACTACAAAAAACCTAAAATGGTCTACACCAACCTAAAAATTCAGCAAAAGCAATTAAAGCAAAGCACTCGCAGGTGCAACTTCGAGTGGTGGGTTGGAGGCGTGCTTCGTTCTTCAAAAATACTAAGACTCGCAGGTGTTGTTGCGAGGCACAACTTCGAGGAGAGAGTATCTTTAGAATGGTGAGAACTTGCATCCACCAAGTTAGACTCCGGTCAATACTCGCGGCCCTAACATCGAGACTTAGGTCCGAGAACTTCTTGAGCTGCCTGATCTAGAGTACTCGCACTCTGCGATCAAGGCTATGCTGTGAGGCATGAGGATCTCAATCCTAGCTGCTTCATTCGGTCTATTCTTACACTCAAACAGCGTCTCGATGGATCCTTGTATCCAATTGTGGCCAAAACACTTCAACACCTAATTTGATCGATAATTTCAAGCAGCTCACAGAAAATATTCTCAATAATTTTTCAATGTTTATTCAAAAATGAATCTCTGCCGATAACCTTTTTGCAACAATCCAGAACAAAAATGAACCACTACAAGATTACTTAAACGGATGCAACAAGGTTAAGGACTTAAGCATCAATATAATAGATGAAGTGGCGATTTGCGCTCAGAAGTTGGGTTTATGGCCGAAATCTAATTTTGATAGCCTCGACGATGCCCTCCATCAAGCATCTAACTTTATATAGAATTTGAAAAGAAGAACATAAAACAAAATAATCACGAAGGATCACGCCCTACTAAGAAACAAGTAAGAGAAAATGTCAAAAATCTAGGCAAACACTCCTTTGCTATGGGGAGCTCGTATAAAAAAGAAAAATGGGACTATGATCTGACCAAATATTGTGATTACCATCAATTAAAAGGGCACTCGTTGGAAGACTGCAAAGTTGTTCAACGCCTCAAGAGAAAAAACAACTGGAAAGAAGGAATGCGTAAACCAAGGTGGGATCCCAGTGGACTTCAGGATCCTACTAAAAGAAAATATGAAAATGACAATGACCAGCTGGATTCGCGTGAGGTCAAAATTCAAGTCACTAAACAACCATCAAAACAAATTGATTTCATTATGAGAGGATCCCACCTGGTTTCAAACTTAATAAATTTGATCAAATCCCATCAACAAAAAGCAAAAACAAATTCTTAGCTGGGATCTAAATCCATCAACGATGAAACAATCATTAGTTTCAGCGAAAGCGAAACAAGTCATCTTGATAAACTTAATGACGATGCAATCGTAATATCCCTAGAGGTGACAGGTTACGAACTCTCTTAAATAATGGCAGACACTAGTAGCTCGGTAGATTTACTATTTTATGATGCGTTTAAGTGAATGGGATTTGAGGATTCCAAAATGGACAACAACAGAAAACCGTTAACAAGTTTTTGACGGGGATACGATACTATCTTTAGGAACTATCACTTTGCTTGTAATTGCCCATGAGATTTGTAAACCTTTGAAGTTTGTCATAGTCGACAAACCATCACCCTTTAACACAATCCTCAGACGGCCATGGTTATATACCATGAAAGTCGTGGCTTCAACTTATCACCAATACGTCAAGTTCCTTATCAAAAACGAGGTTGTAGTTATCCAAGCAATCAATCCGCCTCAAGAAGGTGTTATAAAACCGTCTTCGAAATGGTTAGGACTCAAAAACTTTAGCAATTAGAGAAAGACAGAATTCACGCCAAGACGAGGATCTATTTATCTTCCTTGGAAACCATGGAAATAGATGATGAACTCTCAGATCGAAGAATAAAAGGCAAGGCTGACCTCAACCCCAAAAAAAAAGCTGAACTAATCGTTTTCCTCTAAGAAAACAAGCTAACATTTTCCTGGACTCCTAGCAACATGGTAGGAATTGATATAAAAGTCACATCCCACGAACTAAAGGTAGACCCTACATACAAAGGCGTAAACAAAAAATAAGGAAACTGGGACCCAAAAAGGCAGAAGCCATACGAGATGAGGTCGAATGACTACTGAAAATCGAATCAATAAAAGAAATTAAATACACGGGCTTGCTTGCGAGCCCAGTAGTTGTCAAAAAGGAAACATGAAATTGGAGGATATGTGTCCACTTTACTGACCTAAATCAAGCTTGTCCGAAGGACAACAACCCCTTGCCTCATATAAATGGAATAGTCAAAGCAATAACCAAGTACAAGTTAATGTCATTCATGGATACTTTCTCTGCGTATAACCCTTATGCATCCCGATGATCAGGATAAAACAACTTTCATAACAGACCAATGAATTTATTGTTAACGATTAATGCCTTTTGGTTTGAAAAATGCTAGAGCAACTTATCAGAGATTAGTAAACAAGATGTTCGTCGGTCAGATCGAGAAAACAATGGAAGTGTATACAAATGATATTCTTTTTAAAAGTATGAACCTCGAGGACCAGGTTCCGCATATCCGAGAATGCTTCAAAATTCTTAATGAGAATAACATGAAATTAAACCTAGCAAAATGCTCATTCGGTGTCGTTTTGGGTGAATTTCTTGGATACCTCATCACAGAAAGAGTAATCAAGGAAAATCCCAAACAAATAGAAGCACTTATAAGCATGCAACACCTAAAACCCTGAAATATTTACAATGATTAACGGGCAGAATAGCTGCACTCAATAGATTCATATCCCGATCAACTATTAAGTGCCTTCCTTTCTACAATTAACTAAAACAAAAACAAGTAAAGGGAAACCTAGAGTTTGAATGAGACAAGAAAAGCTAAGCAGCTCTCGACGAGCTAAAGAATTATCTCGCAAACCCACCAATACTTGTTAACCAGTGACTAGAGAAACACTATATCTATACATAGTTAGCTCCGACTCAGCAGTGAGTGGCGTGATTATATGAGCTAACGGTAACAAGCAAAATCTGACTTATTACGTAAGTGCCATGCGCATCAAAGCTGTAGTGCGGTACCCAATAGTGAAAAAAAATAGCATTAGTAGTTATAACTGCAGCCAGAAAATTACGATCCTATTTCCAGTCGCACCCGATAATGGTGATGACATCACTGCCTCTGAGAACTATTTCACAACCCCAGTAAATTTGACAGGTTAGTAAAATGGGCAACCGATTTAAGCGAGTATGATATCGAGTATCAAACTCGAACAAGTCTAAAATCACAGGTCTTAATGGATGTCATAGTTGAGCTTGCTAGCAACAAAGAGCTTGAGCTCGAGGCAAAAAAAAATGGGTCCTTCAAACAGAGAATCATCGAAACAAGGAGCAAGAGTCAGAATTCGTCTAGTATCCCTAAAAGGGAAAGTAGTAGAACAATCTTTCTAGCTATGTTTTGACGCATCAAACAATGTGGCAGAGTACAAGGCATTGTTAGCTGGTCTACGGTTAGCAATCAGCCTCGGCGTTAGAGACATTATAGCAGATAAAGATTCCCATCTCATATCAAGCTAGGTAAAGGGGGATTACAAAGTCAAAAATCAAATAATGATCGCATACTTGGAATTAACCCAAGAAATGACTAAACGATTCAACAAGTTCGATCTAATTAGAATTCCAAGAGGGGAAAATACAGCAGTTGACGCACTTGCAGCTCTAACAGCAACCTCCGACCATGCGATTAAACAAATAGTACCGGTTGAACAGATCGGAAAAGAGAGTACCAATCAAAAAGAAATAATACCGATAGCAAACTAGCCCAACAAACAAGAGGAAGATTGGCGAGTCCCAATACTCTGATACATTCAAACTGGCAAGCTCCCTTCAAATAAATGGGAAATTCGGAAATTAAGAATACAAAGTGCAAAGTACACCATATTAAATGATGAGTTGTACAAGAGAAGTGTATTTGGACCTTACAATGTTTAAAAAAACAAGGAAGCTCAGATCTTGGCTGAGATGCATGACGAATATAGCAGAAATAACGCAGGCGGACATGCACTAGAAATTCGAATAAAGAAACAAGGATATTTCTGGCCAACACTCATAGCAAAGAGTGACGAGCACGCGAGAAAATGCCAAAAGTGCTAGAAGCATGCCCCATCGATAAATCAACCTGCAGAGTTTTTTAGCTTAACAATAATATCGTACCCATTTATGAGATGGTCAATGGATGTAGTAGGTCCACTTGAACCCTCAGGATGCCAGAAAGTTTGTTTTCTGCTTATTTTAAGTGATTATTTCTCTAAATGGGTAGAAGCACATGCATATGCAAACATATTCGGAACTCAAGTAGCAGATTTTTTTATGGAAATACATCGTACGTTGATATGGTCTCCCGAGTGAGATAGTAACGGAAAAGGAAAGAACTTAACCTCAAAGAAAGTAAAAGAATTCTTTGACACATTGAAAGTCAAGCTTACAACTTCTACCCCACGTTATCCTCAAGAAAACGGACAAGCATAGGCAACTAACAAAACAATAATAAACATACTCAAAATGAGATTGGAATCAAAGAAGTCAAATTGGTATGCCGAGCTGCAAGGTATCCTATAGGCATACCAAATATTGTCAAGACGAGCTACAGGGGAAACCCCATTTTCGCTATTGTTTGGCATCGAAGCAACGGTTCCAGCGAAAGTTTATGTCCCTAGTTTATGATAGTCCAGTGTTCTTGATCTTGTGAAGGAAAAAAACGAGATGCTACAAAATGTTGTTGATACAATAGAGGAACAAAGAGATCATGCAGTAATGTGCATGCAAAATTATAAAAATCCAATCGCACAATTTTATAATTGAGAAGTCAGTCCCAGAAAACTCCACCTGGGGGACTTAGTACTAAGGAAAGTATCCGAAAATACCCGCGAGCTAAACGCAGGAAAACTCGAAACGACCTAGGAGGGCCCATATCAAGTAACTCAATGAAGTAGGACTAGGTGTCTACAAGATAATAAACGTAGATACAAATAAACCCAAGCAAGACCGTGGAATATGATGAATCTTAAAAAAATTTACGTCTAACATCCGCGAAGTTTTTCAGGAGAACTATGTAAGGCTTCATCCCCGTTCTCGGTAAGTAGGCAGCCCGCTAGTCGAGTACAACAAAAAAATATAAAGGAAAGAAACCTCAATTGCACAGGAAAAAATTAATGCCGATTTAAAGTAAGCGAGAACAACACCCGCTTTACCACAATTAAAAATAAGTACTAGAACAAGAAATAGCAAGATTATCCCCAAAAATGACCAAAAAACATCAAAATGGCGTACGTTTAAGTCATGAAAGTGACAAGAAGGCAACAAAAAGAGGGGGGGAAGCTAGCAAAGGCTAAGCACCGTCTTCATCAATCTCTTAGTCTGAGACGTCTTCATACTCATTCTCTCCTTCCTGCCTAAGCAAAGTCAGCGTCTTCATCTCATCGTCCCTAATAAGAAAGTTATCTCAAACCCTCGCAAGGAGCAGTAAGTTAGCTAAGGCCTCACGCGCCTTTAGCTCAGTTGCTATAGATTTTTTTCTTCCGATCCCACCTAACTTTAAACGAAATCTTGGCCTCACGAGATGCATGAGAAAGAGTGTCTTTAGCGAGCTTAGCTACCTCGAACTCTTATGTAGACTTGTCATTAATTTCTTTGTTTGCCTCCACCATAGTAGTTAACTGATCACAAGTTTTTACATCTTGCTCCACCTGTTTTAGTAGAATGTCCTTGGCACATTTGGTGTTTTCAACTCTTGTCTTAGCCTCTTGATAGCAACACACAAAATCAGACAGCCTTTTCTTGGCATCTCACGCAACTTCCTCAGCACCAGAAAGCCTGGCGGAAAACTCATCGTGAGCCACCCTAATGGAGCTCATTTCCTCCTCATGTTTCATGGTAGTCTCCTTAGGGGAACTACATAAGGCTTAATTCCCGTTCGGGAGACGTAGGCAGCTCGCTGGTCAAGTGCAGCCAAATCGGTGATGAGCGCCTTAGCCAAGGTTCTCACGCGTGACTTAGCGAGTGCAACATACTTATTCCTCGCAACCACTATCTGAAATGCTAGAGCAAAAAATTGAAATGTTGATAGAATTATAGCAACAGGGCTTACTCAAATAAAAACAAATACTTATCTTTACCTAAACATCTCACTCAGTGATCTCAGTATATTCCGTGCGAAATATCATTTCAGGCACTAGAGGGAAAGACACGTCCGGCGTTCTAATCCTCAAAAGTGTGTCGTGAGGGTCTATCCTTCCAGAAAAAGGGGCTGATGTGCGGGCTCTTTGGTTTGGACCTCCAATATGTTAACAGGCATTTCTCAGGCAAACCTCCCAGAGCCGGAGCCCAAATATCAACAAAGGTAATCGTATCACCGGTAATAGAAGGAACCTACGATTGAAGCCCCGAGGCAAGAAATGACCGTAGTCATAGCCGTTAAAACCATAATTCACCATATTGGCATGTGAGGCAACCATCACCCAAATTGATGCACCAGCGCCAGCCCGATACATCCCCAAAAGATGATGTACCTTCATTCCCAAAACCTGACCTCTCAACTGAACCTGTGCGCCAAGGAAAAAAGTGGAGGTAGAGCCAGCTCGGTATTTCTTGATCCTGTCACTAGTAATGTGGGATTTTCACAAGGAACAACCAGACCACAACCAGTGAGAGTAGAAGCAGGTTTCTCGGGAAAACCATCCGACCTTGCAATGTCAGGATTAACATTCTCTGAGGAAGCAACTGACCTCACTACTTCATCAGCAGAAGCAGAGCCTCTAGGAGGTAAGTGGCACAAACTCTCTAGGGAAATCCTAGATGCTAAATCCTTTACCAAACGAGTTGGCCGTGATATCTGCATCTTCCTTTTTCCCGCAACCGTACAATGTTTTGAACAAACGGAACAAACTGGACCTGCAACAACAAACTAAGCAAGTGCCCAAACTATGCAAAAAACAGTAAACAATAATGTGTATGTGAATTAAAGAAGTCCTTAATGTTATTTGAAGACTCAAGTGTAGAGTGCAGTCTCTTTAGAGTAAACGTAGTCAAGTTCGTGTCCCCAACATGCAAAATCCGAATGAATTTGTCCAGTTCATGTGTTGGAGGATAAGAAATGCTACCTGCAATAACAATCAAAGTAAACAAACTAAAGTAATAAATCACCTTGAACATATCTATCACAAAGAAAAGTATCTTGGAGACCGCCGAGCTTGGAGCCCAACCAAGTTTGTCTGCCCACTCTTTCCTTAGCCGGCTTGGGGAGAAGTCGCAAATGCTCGAGGGACAAGCCTTAAAGAAGAAGTATTGATCAGGCTTTAAGGTGTCTTTGTTCGGGAGATTGTCAATCACTTTTCTCCCTCAACAACCTGCGAGGTAGAAGGTCCCATGACCTCTCAGATTCTTCTTCACACTATAGAACTGACTCAAATCAGCTCCACAGATTAGACGCCCTAATTCTATAGCTCTAGTGAAAATACCAAGAGCAGCACAAACTATAGACGAACACATTTGCAGAAAGCATAGCCTGACCGTATCAAGAAACTCAAGCAGTTGATGCAGTATCGGAAAACATAGCCCACACTCCATGAAAAACAATGCATAAGTGCACATGTACCCAAAACAGAAGAACCTCTGGCGATGTTGCCTCTCTAGGAACCAACGTCTGAAGAACAACCAAGAAATTGTATTTCTCATCAAAAAGGTTGAGGAGCTTCTGGTCGAAGCACAACCGAGGGTGAGGTCCAAACTGATCACTTCCAGCTAGCGAAGTCGTATTAGAAACCTCTTTTTTATAAAACAATCCAAAAATCTAGTGTCTTCATCACTTGAATTATCGTTTGACGGTCTAACACTCTTTGGCAAAGTAGTATTCTGTCGTTTTTTTCTAATTCATTGCCGCCAAAGAGGAACTATTTCCATTTTCGGTCTTCTCAGAGGTCGCGCGGGATCTCATCAATTTCAGAGCAAAAGAAACCAAAAGCAAAAAAACGAAGCAAAAAATAAAAAGAAGAAAAATACCTGAAGGAGCAGGTACTATAATGACGGTCAAAGAAGAATAAGAAAGAATTGCAAAAATGGGAGTTTATATTTCCAAACACAAAAGTAATAAAAGACGTAAATTAAAACAGCCGAATCAAGATTAAAAACTTATCACCTCGGTAACCACCAAGGTGAGTAGACCATTCATAGCCATGTTGTGTCATCATTCACTACAAACAGTGATGATCACCACGTGGAGCGCAAAGTTGAAAAGCATATCTAACTGACTAAAGACAGCACGTGTGGGACATCAAAAAGTCACTGTCCAACGCGCTATGACTTAGGCGCCAAAACTTATGGCCTATTAAGCAGAACATGATAAAGTATGCCCATTGAAAATCACTCGGCCTAGCTAATTTGGACCTAAATTCATTAAGTCCGTAGCACTGAGCTCGAGACTAGTCACCTAAAACTTGGTGAGCCCGACTTAATCATTTTCAACTCGCAAAATCGGTGAGCAAGCATAATCATTTCAAACACCACCAGACTAATCAAGTGTGATAAACATTCAGCCAATAAAAAAGTAATAAAAATTTATTATTACAAGCGCGACAAACAACCGCGGTCTTACTACAAAAGCAAAGCAAAACTACGGAAAAACTATGAGTTGACGAAAATAATCGAAAATTCTAAGGAAAAAAATAAGAGACTACATTATTCATCAACATTTTGAAGCGATTAGTCGATACGATGGTTGGTGTCATGTTACCCGAACTGCAGAGCATCAATCTACATCAGTGTAAAACTGCATCCAAAATCACCACCGCTCATGTCAGAAACAGCAGCCATGCCCAAATCAAATTCAACATTAGTCTGCTGATCCTTTAAGAGAGTTTCTTTGAAATCAAGATCCAGATTTTCCTTTTACATTCTCCTAATCATTTCCAAACCAGCATCAATGTCGGCTGCCTTGACCTTCGATTTCCCTTCATGACTAGTCTGTCAAGTTTTGACTTTAGATGAGCGTAATGCTCATGGTATTTTGCGGATAGATTTTTAGTAGTGGAATTTACAGCAACATCGATAGCAGGTTCTCGAGCTTCATGTTCCAACTGAAGGACATCCTCAAGCTCGGAGATCTTGTTAACTGAGATCTCTAGCTTACCAAATAACCTTTGAATCTCGGCCAAATTTTCAGTTTCACGCTCTTGATCAAAACTAAGCATGTTGGTAATCATGTTGACAGTTTTGTTAGGCTACCTCGCACCATAGCTGGGCGATTATTCTCGTAACCGTTGATGCACCTGTGAAATGCCATGAGGGCCTGCAAACAAAGCTAACTGGGATAAATAAGGACGTAATTACATTGTTTAAAATGAAAGCAAGATATAGAACACACATTGTCAAAAGCCTCTAGTGCTTTGGTGTAATTGACCTTTTTTGACATGTCTCGTAAGGTGGGGATAACATATCTTCGAGATTTGAAATGCCTTAAGATGATCGTCATTCCGTGTTTTTCCTCGACAATAGAACATTCGTAATCAATAAGGGCGTCATATTGTTTTGTATACCCGAGAGTGATCGGTATTGGTGAGTTTAAGAAAGAACCTGGAGTAAGTAGTGGAATGTTAGTTCGAACAGCTGGTGAGAAATTAATGGATGCCTTAGGGAACGTTGGAAACGTTTCCGTGCTCATAAAAGGAGTGAACATGCTGACTAACCTTGTGATTTGTGAAGTAGAATTATACGATGTGATCTTAGGAATGGATTGGCTTGGAAAGTACAAGGCACGCATAGATTGTTATCGTGGTAGAGTTAAGTTTGAGAATGGAGGAAATTGGTTGGTGTATCAGGGAATCCAACCCACTTTAGGTAGTTTAATTGTCTCGGCTGTCCAAGCGGAACAGATGCTCGAGAAAGGATGTGAGGCGTACTTAGTTACGATTTTAACGGTTAAAGTTGGACCAGGAACAGAACTTAGGACATTCCAGTAGTGAATGAGTTCGAAGATGTGTTTGCAGCACTCACGGGATTACCACCAGAAAGGTCAGATCANAGTTCACAATTAAACTAGAACCTGGAACAACGCCTATCTCCAAAGCACCATACCGGATGGCGCCGGCGGAGATGACTGAATTGAAAAGACAGCTTAGTGAACTAATGGATGAGGGTTTTATAAGACCGAGTAGTTCACCATGGGGTGCACCGGTGCTGTGTTTGAAAAGAAGTATGGAACCTTCAAGTTGTGTATCAACTACCATGGATTGAACAGAGTGACGGTAAAGAACAAGTA
>OVBA01004861.1:0-21948 GCA_900406435.1 Lepidium aucheri
TGATAGGCATTGGCCAAGTAAACTTCTGGCTCTCTTATCACGCTTAGCCCAAGTTTGATCTTTCCCTGTCCCCTCAGCCTTCACCTCCTTGCCTTTCCCGGTTGCTTCCTCTGTGACTATCTCTTCTGTATGTTCTTCTTCAAGTACATCAAGCAGACCCAAGATTTCAAATTGACCTAGTACTCGATACTTCCACAGTCCAAAATCTCCTTTTCCATCAAACTTCTCCACCTCAAACTTGCCTAGAGTAGGCTCCATAGTTTGCTTATCGACTGATTTCTTGGTCAGTTACCTGCAGAATAACGATCAAGACTGATAGGATTTTTATGCTAACTATTATTCTATAATCTTCCTCTTATAGAATCTTTTGTTCTTCGATGAACTCTGAAGAACCAGTGAGATAGAATTCCTTGTGATGAGAATGCAGATTTGAAATTCAATTCCTTGAAACGAATCTCGGATTAATTTCTAATCCAGCTTTTGATTATTGTATCTGTGATTTCCGGTGAGCGTGACTTTGAAGATGATCTTCGCTATGCTTCTGTTGCGTGTTTGGAAATCCACCGCAGGACTTGAAGTTTTCTTTTCTTCGATCAATCTTCTATGAGTCTCTTTCGATAACTCTCTTAATCCTTGATTCTCTTTACCTGACAATTGAACTCAGCCTGGAGCTCTGATACCACTTGTTGATGTAGGTAAGACAGAATCTTGGATTTGAATCGATGATGATGACGACTCCTCTCACACCTCACTCGAACACTCTCTTCTATGATATCGGTAAAAGCAATTTGAACACCAGAAAATATAGAGTTCCCTCTGTTAAAAGAGGTACATCTCTCTTCAGGTTTTTCCCCTGGAATTCACTAATGCTCTGTGTTTTCTTGTTACAGGTTACAGAGTAAAAAACCAGCACACACGAAAAAGATGAATCTAGACTTATAATTGTCTAGATTCATTTACAGATCAATCAGATTAGTAATGGGCATATTGACCCATATGCCAAACTGGCAAAGCAGAATCGGCCCATGACTTGGTCCATTAGCCTGCGTGGCTTATTGGGCTTAAGTGAAATGGCCCATATATAAAATATGACCAACATACTCGTACAATTTCGGCAAATAGAAGATTTTGTAGTCTCGAATAAGAGATTTTTATTCGATTTGTAAGATAGTTTAAATTATCCTTTTTAAATAAGGTTGTAGACTTGTAGTTTATTCAAACTTTATTCAACATTACTAACACTTTCTAGCTAGTAATATCCAAACCTTATCAACCACAAACATCTCCAACACGATGAACTGATAAGCCATAACATGCTTTCTTCAGACGTAATAAGAAGTCAAATAATAAGTGAGGACTAGCTTTAGTTTGTAATAAGAAGTCAAAGAATAAGTGAGGACTAGCTTTAATTCTGCACACGATCACATTCTTACGACTATATCTTTAAATTCTTTTTTTGGGTCTTGCTTCATTTTTTGCTACTAATGGTTGGAGTTTCTTAGGTATGTTGCATCATGATTAACAGTGGTGCTTCACATAATTTCATATCACTTAAGAAAGGAGCTCGAGCAAAGGTCTCTCTTACATCAGTTTATGCTTACAAAATTTGATTGGGGACAGGTACGTGTGCCTGTTCTTGGATCATGTATCTGTTTATGTTAATCTTTTAATGCATTAAGCAAATATCACTATAAACTTTGTCTGTTTGGAGTTGGATGGTATAGATTCAATTTTTGGGAGTTCAATGGTAAAGCTCTTTAGGAAGCTGTGATGTTAATTGAGATTCTTATAAAAGGGTCCACATATCACTATTCATGGTGAAAAATCTCTTATAACCAGTCATCTCCCTTAAATCTCTTCAGCCATCTGCATCTCACTCTTCCAAAAGGTACCCAATCCAGCTGCATTCTTCAGCTTCCCAGCTGCATTCTTCAGCTTCCCAGCTGACCAAACCATTAGTTCCTGCTCAAATTCCATTACTTTTGGAACAATTTTCTACAGTCTTTCAGGAACCAACTAATCTACCTCATGTTTGTAGTTTAGAACACTCAATTCATCTTTTTCTCGGGACATCACCTATCAGCATTAGGCCTTAGCATTATCCACACGCAAATAATAAAGAGATGGCCAAACTTATTTTGTTTTGTTAATGTTACAATATGGTATTACCAGACATAATCAAAATCTTTTTTCAAGTTATGTTCTTCTAGTTCACAGTAAAAGACAAGTTTTGGCAGTTTTGCGATGACTATCACACACTCAACAGGATTACTATTCTCGATAAGTTTCCTATACTTGTTATTGATCAATTAATTGAGGATTTGTATAGTGCTTGTATTTTCTTAAACTGGATATACGTTCTTGTTATCGCCATATCAGAATATATGACTGTAATATTGAAAAATGGCTTTTAGACTTAACGATTGTCACTATGAATTTGTCGTAATGCCCTTTGGTCTTACGAATGCTCCTGCGATTTTTCAATTTTTGATGAACCATCTGTTTCCTCCATTCTTATGTTGCTTTTTCTGATATTCTTTAATAATATTATAATCTTTAGTTCAAGTTTAGAAGAGCATTTGCAGCACCTAACATTGGTTTCACAGATTTTTGTGGATCACCAAATTTATGCCAATGAAAAGAAATGTCTTTTTGGCCAGACTCAAGTTGAGTACTCGGTCAAATTTTTTTTGTCGATGGCGTTTCTACCGATCCAGCTAAATCTGAGGTCATGAAGCTTTGGCCATCCCCTAAGACCGTAAAAGATCTATGTAGCTTCTTGGGACTTACATGATATTATCGATGCTTGTTTAAGGGTTATGGTACACTTGCTAAACCACTCACTTCCTTACTAAAGAGTGATCAATTTGATGGGACTCCTACTACACAAACAGCATTTGATCATGAATTGAAGATTGCAATATCTTATGCACCAGTTCTTGCTCTACTGGAGTTTTTATATACTTTTACTGTCGAATCAGATGCATCAGGCCATGGATTAGGTGCTTTCTTTCACAGAATAAACAACCTATTATTGAGGATAAAATAGGAAATATGCTTTTATTATTGTATGAGCAAGATTTTACCCCATATATATATATATATATATATATATATATATATATCTTTGTAAATCAATAAAGTCAAGTCGTTCAATACCTAATTCTACATGGTATCAGAGCAAAATAACGATTCTTGGTCAATTTTTTCAATCTATCTCTCTATTCTTTCGCTATGGTTGAACAAGAGGCAAAAGGAGGCAGTGGTGGTGGTGTGGTTGTGACAGCTGTGCTAGCGGTGTCACCTTATTTTTTTTCGAGTTCTGACAACTCGGGTGCACTCATCTCTCCAATCATGTTGAATGGAGGGAACTACAGTGAGTGGTCTATTGAGATGTTGAATGCTCCACAGGTAAAATGGAAATTAGGGTTTATCAATGGTGTGTTGAAGAAACCTGCTATATATCATCCTGATTATGAGACTTGGCAGACAGTAAACTCCATGATCGTAGGTTGGATTCATGCATTGATTGAACCTAAGGTAAATTCCACAGTTACATTTATCTCGGAAGCAAATACTCTCTGGCGTAAGCTGAAAGAAATGTTTGTCGTGGATAATACAATTCGGGTTATCAAATCAAGGCTTAGTTAGCTTCCTACATGCAGAACGAGGCTTCAGTGCTTGTGTATTATGGGAAGTTGTGTTCATTATGGGAGGAGCTTCAGATGTATCGCCCTCTTTCGTCGTGTACTTGTGGTGCATCATTGAAAATCTCAAAAGAGCGAGAGGAGGAAAAGCTACATTAGTTTGTAATGGGTTTAGATGACACGAGCTATGGTTCCATGAGCACTACGATTCTCCGGTTAGATCCTTTAACATCTCTTGGTGAGGCATATGCGCGTGTTGTTTGTGAAGAACAACGAATCTTGTCTTCTCTCGCACATGAACAACAACACATTGTTGTTGATTTTCTGGCACAGGGGTGTCAGGATCGCACACATTCTGAGCAACACATGGCTTTTCTAGACATGTCAATTATGAAGAAAGGTATTCTCATGTGTACTCATTATGGTCGATCATGTTATGGAATAGCTAATTGTTGGCAAATTGTTTGGTTTCTTGTTTGGTGGACAGAGCGCTTGGAGACTCCTATTTGTGGAAATGGACATGGTGGTGGATAGAATTTGGGGACGGGCCAAGATAAAGGTCCATTGGTCACTGTACAAGCCGCTCACACAACAAGTTTTAACTCATATATGTTTCCCAAGTTGACTGCAGGTCAATGGACAACACTTTTATAACTTCTCAGTGAGCAGCCCAAGTTTGTAATTCGGATAAAATTGTCGAGTAAGAAGGAACTCGGTGATGTGATTCTCGATACAGGAGCATCTCATCATATGAACGAGAACATATCCTTTTTACATTCTTTGCAGGAAATTCTGCCATGTACTTTTGGTTTTACTAATGGAAGTAGAACCTTTGCTGTTAAGAGTGGAATGTTACCCTTGACAAACACGATAACGCTGCCTAATGTGTTATACGTACCTTCGCTTAATTGTACCTTGGTTTTGGTATCCAAGTTATTGCAATTAACGAAATGTGTGACCTCGTTTACTGATGCTGTTTGTGTTTTACAGGACTGTTCCATAAGGATGCTGATTGGAGCTGCTGAAGAACGTGATGGGGTCTACTACTTGTCACACAAATTTTCCGAAGTTCACTTAGTCTCGAGCAGTTTGGATCCCATATTTTGGCACCAGTGACTTGGTCATGCCTCTTATTCAATTATTTTTGGTTTGCGTTGTTTTCTAGTTCGTCTTTACTACATTCTCAGTCTGGTAATGTCTTTTTACGTGCTAAAAATCAAGAAAAGTTTTTCCAGACAATATTAAAAAAAAATTTAAATCATTTTCTTTCATACATTATGATGTCTGGGGTCCATATCGCGTATCATCCTCCTGTGGAGCAAACTATTTAGTAACAATTATTGATGATTATTCACGTGTGGTTTGGACTTATATGTTGAGAGCCAAATCTGAAGTTCAAAAGGTTCTCAAAGAGTTTTTTACCTACGCTGAAAAGGCAATGTTGGCAAACGGGTTAAAGTGATTGAGACAATGGCACTAAGTTTATGTGCTTAGCTTCTCATTTTCGTGAGTGTGGTATAGTGCATCATACCTCATGTGTGTATATGCCTCAACATAATGGGCGTGTGAAAAGATGACATATACATATACTTAATGTTGCTCGAGCCTTGTTGTTTCAGGCATCTCTTCCTGTGACTTTTTGTGGTGAGGAGGTTTTGACAGCTGTATACTTGATTAATTGTACTTCATCTTCTATTCATAAAAGGCGGTCACCACAAAAAGTTCTTCATGGCACTTTGACTGACTATACACGCCTTTGTGTGTTTGGTTCTGCTTGTTATGTACATCGTGTTTTTTGAGATAAAGATAAGTCTGGAGAAAAAAGCAGTTTGTGTATTTTTGGGGGTTATCCTTTTGGACAAAAGGGATGACGAGTGTATGATATCAAAGTCGATGAGTTTTGTGTTTCTACAGATGTTGTGTTTCGAGAAGATGTATTTCCTTATGTTGAAGCTTTTGATCGTGAATCTCACAACCCATTGATTGCAAGTGATGTCGATAGTGATTGGTTGGACACGGTCTCATCGCTTGTTGTGGATAAGGGGAGTTCACCTATTACTGATGAGGGAGTCTCTTCCGCTGGTCTGGACGTTGCATTGGCAATTCCACAGTCTACTGCAAACTTACCGGAGTCTGGTTCGGATCTTGCTGACTCGTCCACTGGGTCCGTACCTGCAAACACTACTGTCTCTTCCTCCTCTTCTGGTTCAGATCCTCCTCATGCTCTTCCTGCCACTCGCCACAACACTCATAAGGTTACACTGTCTGTGTTACTTCGAGATTATGTGTAGTATAATGTCCAATGCCTTGAAGATACCCCACACGCTTCTTCATCATCTCTCAATGCATTCTCAGTAGTCCAAGGTACTTCTCTATACTCGCTCACTAATTTTATATTCAATGAAAAGTTCTTTGATAGTCGTAGGCTCTATATAGTGGTTATCACTGAAGCTGTTGAGCCAAAACATTGTGGTGAAGAGGTGAAGATTAAAGTGGGGAATATGCGATGACAAACAAAGTGGTGGCTTTAGAAAATCAACACACTTGGGATATTTGTAATCTCCCACAAGGTCATGTGGCCTTGGGTTCTCAGTGGGTCTATAAAGTCATATACAATGCTGTTGGAACTATTGAGCGTCATAAAGCCCGTTTTGTAGTTATGGGTAATAATCCAGTCGTAGGGGAAGATTACTCAGAAACGTTTGCACATGTGGTCAAGACAATGACTGTTCGCTCTTTACTACGTCTTGTCATGGCTCAAGGTTGGAAAGTTTTCGAGATGGATGTAAACAATGCTTTTTTATATGGTGATCTCGAAGAGGAGGTCTACACGAAGCTACCTCCAGGATTTCGCCACTCTCACCCTACCAAGGTGTGTCGTCTACGTAAATCTCTATATGGGCTTAAGCAAGCACAACATTGCTGGTTTAAGAAGTTGTCTGATGTTTTGCTTAAGTTTGGTTTTACTCAGTCTTTTGATGATTAATCGTTCTTATCGTACACCAAAGAAGGCCTGGAGACTCAAGTGTTGGTATACGTTGATGACCTGTTAATTTGTGGAAGTGACAGCTATATGATACAAAAATTTAAGGACTATTTAAGCAAGTGTTTTTCAATGAAAGTCTGGGGAAACTGAAATATATTCTTGGTATTGAGGTTAGTCGTGGTACTAAGGGTATAAATTTGTCTAAACGGAAGTATGCATTGGATATCATCGCAGATAATGGATACTCAGTATCTAAACCAGTCGCTACACCGTTGGAATAGAATCACAAGTTGGCGTTGGACGATGAACTATTGTTAAGTAATCTGACAAAGTTTCATCGACTAGTTGGCCGACACATTTTCTTGACTAATACTCGCCCAGACTTGAATTACTCGGTTCATTTGTTGTCATAGTTCATGCAGTCCCCACGAGAGGCGCACTGGGACGCTGCTTTGCGTGTTGTTTTATATCTAAAAGGTTCTCCTCATGCAGGGATATTACTCAAGTCTGATGCTGATCAGTCTCTCACCGTGTATTGTGATTCAGATTAGGCTACATTCCCTTTGACTCGTCGATCGTTGAGTGCTTATGTGGTTCTCTTAGGAGGTTATCCTCTTGCATGGAAAACGAAGAAGCATAATACTGTGTCTAATTCTTCTGCTGAAGCCGATTACCGAGCAATGGCTACAGTTTTACGCAAAAAAGTGGCTTCGTAAGTTGTTGATAGAGTTGGGTATTGAGCACACTGCTCCGGTTCGGTTGTTTTGTGATAGTAAGGCTGCTATTCAAATTGCTTCTCACCTTGTTTTTCAAGAGTAAACAAAGCACATTGAATCTGATTGCCGTGCTGCTTGTGATGATGCTCGTAATAAGATCATTACACTTCAACATATTCGTACAATCGACCAACTAGCAAACGTCATGACAAATGCGCTTGGTCGAGTACAGTTCCAGTTTCTTATGTCCAAGTTGGGCATTCAAAACCTCCATGCTCCAACATGAGGTGGAGTATTGGAGATATGATAGGAAATATACTGTTATTATTGTATGACCGAGATTTAGCTTAGTTGAGGTCTCTCCAAAACCATGTATATAGATCTTTGTTTGTAAATCAATAAATTCAAGCCGTTCAATACCTAATTCTACACCTATAGCATTCTTCATCCATCTATTAACTCCAACAGAAGAATTCAAGCCTATCTACGAACGTGAGCTAATGGCTTTTTTTTTACTATTAAAAAATGGCACCACTACTTGTTAAAGAAGAAAATTTTAGGTTTGGACATACCAAAAAGGTCTTAAATACCTTCTTGAAAAACTAGAGGTATCTACAGACTATCAGAAATAGCTATAAAATTGCTTATCTTTGATTTTGACATCGAATTCAAGCCAAGCCATGATAATAAAGTAGCCTACAAGTTATCCCGCATCACTTATGAAGAGAATGTTATAACTTTATGATCTTGATATATACGATCATATAAGAGAAAAAAATATGATATAAGCCTATAATTAATATGTAAGAGATATAATACGACTGAATAGATAATTTCTGCAGATCTCAAAAACAAGGTTCGAGTGATCTTCTGCTGAAATCGTTGAAACTCGTCGATGTAAAGTACTTGATAAATTAGTAGACCAAAGAAGTTAAACTTTCTAACATAAAAAGACAAAAGCTTTAAGTGGTTTCAGTTTTGTCCACCCTTTGTAATGAGGTCATCGACCAAAAGCTGTTGATCGGACAAGCCCTCCAACGTATACCAGTCATACGCAATGTACTTGACACATATGCGAAACCCAAGGCCATCCGCGACAAGTTTATTAACTCCATCGGTACGGTACTTACCCTGATCGAGCTCATAGCCGAGACGGACCTCTCATAACTCAACCCTAGGAAGCTGGAAAAGGTTAACGTCAAACGTACCGTGGGAAACTCAGCCTCGATCATGGACTGTACCATGGGAAGCTGAGCCTTGACCACAAACTATAGCGTTTGAAGCTCAGCCTCGACCATGGACTGTACCGCAGAAGTTCAGCCTCGATCACAAGCCTTACCGCAGGAAGCACTCATCAAACCCAGGTACGTTTGTCCTTTATTATTTCTATCTTTGCAGGTACCGCCAACTTCACCCAGCCATAGTTTAAGTCTAGAATCCAAGTTTCTTCGGTCCAAATGACAAGTACTAGTTACCGAGCCTTGTGGTAAACATACTTGCCTTATTTAGACCTGGTTTGTTTTAACTTCTGGTATGTCTTTTGTTTCACGTTTTGTCTAAGTGTTGCGACACTTATTTCCTTTTTGGAGTATGTAATAAGTTGCCCTAAAAGGCCGCCAGCCGGTGAACCCTTTATAAGGTTCCCTTGCGGTATTTGTAACTTTTAACTTTGATGAAATAAAGAACGAAGTTTCTTAGAAAGCAATCTAGCCGTCACTCTTCTCTGAGGATTTGAGAAGAGAGACGGGTTCAACCTTGTGAGGATTTCAAGTCTGAACGGATGAGATTATCAAAGCCTGAACGGCTGGGTATATATAGATGGTTCTCATTCGCCTTCCACCCAAATTAGTTTCCATCGGAATCGGACTCACCAAGGTCAAAACTGACAGGTTAATATACTTACCTAGCCGCCGAGGCTCATATTATCTGGTATCAGAGCCGAAAGTTCCATGGTAACACTCTGTATTGTTCCCCTTTCGCCTCTATTTTTCTGTTTTATGTTTGTCCATTGTTTTTGAATTTTTGATTTGATTTTTGCTTGAGTTGTTTGGTTTGCTCTGGTTTCGATAGGTCTATGGGTCACTAAGCTCTAGTTTTATTGAATCTGAGTGCTAGCCTAGGTTGTTAGTTTCATTTTTATATAACAAAAACCCATAAAAATCTGATCTTTGTTTTTCGTGTTCCTTGTTTGTTCTTTGTATTCTTTCATTTTTGTGAGTTTGATCCAATACAATATGAATTCTCTTGCATATCCCACTCTTACCATATCTGTCACTGTTAGCAATTAATCCGTTTGATACTTGTTGCCTTCTTTCTCTCACCAAACTGCTTCTCACTTATTGGTAATCCGAACTGAATCTTGCTGTATTTGTGGTTTAGCGATGTGGTTTATCAATCTGATTTCAAATCATTTCATTAGATTGAACTGCTTGATTTGGCTTACTTTAACTGAGTTGAGACCCATTTGTTTGAGATTTGTGGTTCACTTAAATCAAACCAAGGTTTTCTTTTTTCGAAACCTTTTGTGCCAACGAGATACTTACCCACACTTAACCATTTTCTTTTGGTTTTTATTCGTATGTACCCATGTCCACAAACGAGGAAGGAGCCACTTCCACCGCCAACTAGCTGACCGGAGTAACGAATGCCCTTATCAACATTTAGTCGTAAATCGCCCAGATGAACAAGCATATGGATCTTTTGGGGCAGCTCCACTCCCCACGACACGACCAGGAGATCCACCTAAAACTCAAAATACCATGCGCACCATTGAGCAGAATGTCCGTCCACCCACTTGCAGTTTAATTACACAGACAATGAAGAAGAAGAGTAGATCGCGTATGATTCAAACGAATGGCCAGTTCTGCGACCCACTTATGCCACCTAATACACACAAAATCGACATTATCTGCAAGACCCAGACTAGTACTCGGACCACTCTGCATACATGTAGAGAGCTAGATAGTACATGCGACCAATCTCAAATCCGGTCATGCAAAACCCGCAAGAGGCTGAATATTCCAACCACTGGGACAATGGCCATCCTTCACGACAAGTTAAACCAAAGCTTACGGCTCCAAATTTTGCCGGAAGTGGCAACCCAGAAGCTTACTTGGACTGGGAGCAATGGTTAGATAGTATATTGAGTGTTATGAATATCCTGACTGCAAGAAACTTTCTTTTACTGCAGCACAGCTGACCGGGGGCTCCTACATGGTGGGATCGTGAGGTATTTGACCGTAGACGCTATCATATCGGAGAAGTTGACAGTTGGGACGAGATAAAATGTCTTATGGTCGCCGTTACGTACAAGCCTATTACCACAATGATCTTTAGATTAAATTCCAAAAGCTCCACCAGGGCTCCAAGAGTGTCGAACACTATTTTGACGAATTTGAGCTATTAAAGTACCAACTTGAAGTCAAAGACTCGGAAGAAGCCTTAATGGTCCAATTTATTGACGGACTATAAGAGCGGATTACAATCAAAGTGGAGAGACATCTGTACCACGACCTGCATGAAGTCTTGCACCTTCATTTGTTGTGAGAGTAGAAGCTATTAGGAAAGGGAAATGAACCGCATCTATTGATGGGAGAGAGGGCCATTCAAGCTGAATAGCACATCAAACGCAATACAGCCACCAAACCCAAGGTTTCATGGACCGCACCAAAGGCTGTAGAAGCCGCACCTAAGAAGCTTGAGATCAAGTCTCGATCCAAAAAGCCTACTACTGTAAATACCAAGCGAGTAAAGGTACCAAGTGCTGTTGAATCATCTCATACTCATCACATTACTTGTTTCAGGTGTAAGGCTGAGGACATATGGCAAGAGAATGTCCCAACAAACAAGTCATGATACTCATGGCTGATGGTGGGTACGAACCACAAGATGAACTTGAGGAGGAGCCAGCTGAATCTAGTCCGCAAGTGGAATATCCGAACCATGGGACATCCTTAGTCATTCGCCGTATGCTCCATATGCTAGTAGAGACCGACGACTTGATCCAATGAGAGAACATCTTCCACACTCATTTCACTATCCGCACTAAGGTTTGCAATCTAATTATCGATGGTGGTTCGTGCACTAATGTGGCAAGCATGTACATGGTGGAGAAGCTTAGCCTTCCTAAGACCAACCATCTGCATTCGTACAAGTTTTCTTAGTTAGACGACAAGTTCAAAGTGTGCGTTGTTCACCATTGGCCGAGCTTATGCCTATTCCAAAGACGATCACGCCCATCTCTTCAGAAAGAAAGTGGTTCCTACGCGCAGAGAGAAAAGAAGATCGGCTACGCTCCTCATCTCGACATTGAAAGAAAGCGAAAGAGATGAAGAGTATCACAATCATGTCGTTTGTGACATGGTTCCTATGCAAAACAATCATATCTTGTTAGAACGACCATGACAGTTCAATCGTGAAGTACAACATGACGAACAGACCAATTTATACATCTTAGTACATGAGAAGAGAAAGTATACACTCGCCCCTTTGACATCGGCTCAAGTCTGTGAGATTCAAAACAAGCAATCAATGGAAATTGAGGGAAAATGTTCCAACTTTTATGTTTCTTCACTCACGGTTTTGAAAGCCATCATTAGGCAAAAATATGTGCTTCTCATGATCTTTAAGGAGTGTCTAGCCATAACTATCATTGAAGTTGAACTTTCCGTGTAGGTTACTTCTTTGTTAGACAGGTTTCAGGACGTGTTTCCACAAGAAATCCCACTCGGTCTACCGCCTGTTTGTGTGATTGAGCATCAGATCAACTTGGTCCTTAACCCAGCACTGCCTAACAAACCGGCTTACCGAATGAACTAGACAGAAACCATAGAGGTGGAAAGTCTGAGACTTGATGGACAAAGACTACATTCGAGAAAGTCTAAATTTGTGTGTCGTACCAATACTCTTGGTATCAAAGAACGATGGTTCATGGAGGATGTGCGTGGACTGTCGTTTCATCAACAACATCATCGTCAAATATAGTCATCCAATTCTGAGATTAGACGATATGTTTGATGATATTAGCAGGGCTACCATCTTCTCCAAGATAGACCTCAAAAGCAGACACCACCGAGTCCTCATGAAGGAAGGTGACGAGTGAAAGACCACTTTCAAAACTAAGCAAGGCCTCTACGAATGGCTTGTTATACTGTTTGGACTCACTAACGCACCTAGCACCTTCATGCAGCTCATGAACCAGGTGTTGTGTTCCTTTGTGTCTAAGTTTGTTGTTGTATACTTCAATGACATCCTTCCGATCATGTGAAACACCCTGAGATAGTATTGAACACACTCCGAAAGAAAGATTTATTCCCCAATCTCAAGAAGTATACCTTTTGCACTAATGAAGTAGTGTTTCTAGGTTTTTTTGTGAGTTCCACAGGTCTGAGCGTCGATCAAGAAACGATAAAGGCTATTCAAATGTGTCTGACACCAATAACCATCGGACATGTTCGCAACTTTCACGGCTTGGCTAGTTTTTACCGATTGTGCGAGATTTCAGCACTATAGCCACACCACTTACTGCAGTCATCAAGAAGGATGATCCCTTCAGTTGGGGTCAAAACCAAGAAGAATCATTTCAGCGGCTCAAAGATAGCCTGACCCGAGCCCCGGTACTATTGTTACCTGATTTTAATCGGACTTTTGAAGTTGATTGTTATGCCTCAGGACTAGGGATCAGAGCTGTCTTGACATAAGGAGGGAAATTGGTAGCATTCTTCAGAGAGAAGCTTAGTGCAGCAACCCTTAACCACTCAACTTACGACAAGGAGCTCTAAGCGCTGGTCCGATCATTGGAGACATGATAGCACTACCTTTTAACCAAAGAGTTTGTGATACATACATACCATGAGATGCTAAAACATTTGAGAAGCTAGACCAACCTCAAGAACAGACATGCATGATGGCTCGAGTTCATAGAAACCTTCCATACGTGATCAAGTACAAAAAGGGCAAGGAGAACATGGTTGCGGACGCACTTTCAAGGTGACACACCCTCATTTCAGCGATAAAGGCTAAGGTATTAGATTTTGAATCAATTAAGCCTCAATATGCCAGTGATGCAGATTTCAAGAAGATTCTCGAGGCTTATTGCCAAGGAGTATTCAGAGACTTATACTTTCATGACGTATTCGTTTTCAAGAGAAGGCGGCTTTGCATACCGCTAGGATCAATCCGAGAATTGCTGGTGATCGAGGCTCATGGTAGAGGACTCATGAGATTTTTGCATTGAGAAAACCTTGAGCATACTTAAGGATCACTTCTTTTGGTCCCACAAGAAACGTGATTTCATTAGACATTGCAAACAGTGCATTGCATGCATCACGTCTAAATCTAGGTCACTGCCCCATGGATTATATATGTCTTTACAGATTCCTAATGTCTCCTGGGTAGATGTTTCCATGGATTTCATACTAGGTTTGCCCAAGTAGTAAAAGACAGACATGATTATAGTCATGGTGGACAGATTCACGAAGATGGCGCATTTCATTCTATGTGACAAGTCCACTGATGCCACCCGGGTTGCCATCTTGTTCATTCAGGAGGTCGTAAGGCTTCATGGTATTCCGCATACCATTTTGTCAGATCGGGACCCCAAGTTCCTTAGCAACTTTTGGCAAACCTTATGGAGGAAACTGGGAACAAATCTGTTGTACTAGACCTCTTGCCATCCACAAACGGATGGACAGACTAAAGTCATTACCCGGACTGTTTCGGTCTTGCTTCGGATGGACAGCCATTGGCACCAACATGGCGAGCTGGAGGCCTTAACATTTATCAAATTTTCTTAAAACCATGTTGTTTATAATGCTACTAACCGTTCACCTTTTGTAGTTGTGTATATTTTTCAGCCTATGTCTTCACTCGACCTTAAGCGCCTACCGCCCCCAAAGTTGGTGAATCACGATGGAGATGCAACGGCGGAGCAAATCCGCAAGATGCACGAAAATGTACGGGTAGTTATCAAGGTATGGACGGCCAAGTATAAGGTGCGAGCTGATAAGGGACGCAAAGAAGTTATCTTTTAACATGGTTATTTGGTTTGGATGCATTAGCGGACGAAGAGGTTACCCAAGGAGAAGAAAAGAACAAGAAGCTTGCACCAAGAGGATGCGGCCCATTCCAAGTCTTTGAACGCATTAACGACAATGCCTACTGTCTCGACCTACCCAGCCATATGAAGGTACACCATGTTTTCAATGTATTAGACCTTGCACTCTTTGATGCAGGTGGTACCGAACTACTGTCGGATGGTTCTCCATAGGGATGGAATAATGAGGTCATCAACCAGAACCTATTGATCGGACAAGCCCTCCAATGTATACCACTCATACGCAATGTACCCGACATATGTGGGAAACCCAAGGCCATATGTGACAAGTTTATCGACCCCATGAGTATCCTACTTAACCTGATCGAGCCCATTGCCAAGACAGACCTTTCACGACTTAACCCTCGGAAGCTGGAAAAGGTTAACATTGGATGTACCGCGGGAAGCTCAGCCTCGAGCATGGACTATACCGTGGGAAGCCCAGCTTCAACCACAAGCTTTACCGCATGAAGCACTCGTCCAACAAGGTTTGTTTGTCCTTTATCATTTTGGTCTTTGCAGGTACTGCCAAATCCACCCAGCCTTAGTTTAAGTCAAGAGTCTAAGTTTATTTTGTCCAAATAGCAAGTACTAGTTGCCAAGCCTTGTGGCAAACATACTTGCCTTATTTGGACCTGATTTGTTTTAATTTCCAGTTTGTCTTTTGTTTCACGTTTTGTCTAAGTGCTGCATCACTTATTTCATTTTTTGGAGTGTGTAATAAGTTGCCCTACAAGGGTCCCAGCCAATGAACCCTTTATAAGGTTCCCTTGCGCCGTCTGTAACTTTTAACTTTGTTTAAATAAAGAATGAACTTTCTAAAAAAGCAACCTAGCTGCCAGTTGATAAAAGCATTTTTGCGGTTCTTCTATCAAATCATAGAGTATGGAGGTAAGTGAAGTTAGTTTGTCGAACCAATACTTAGAAAAGCTTGCAAACAATCTATCTAATACCAAATCCTATTTCAAGTTAATCTAAACATCCTGTCACAATGATAGATCCTAAAAACACCAAACAAGCAAACTAGCACAAAGGACAAAATAAGCTAGAAACAAAAATAAAACCGAATTCAAAATAGCAAAACAGAGAAATGATACAAAAAATAGAAAGCAAAATGAAAATAAGGCTTTAAGCAATTCTAGAAAGAAGGATCAAGAGGTTTGGGAGGTTGATCGGCAGTAGACTCGCCGATCCCACTCGCCGTATTTCTTTGAGCGATCTCTAGATCGGGAGATAGGTTATGCTTGGCCTTACTAGAATCTCAGCTGATCAGGAAGAAATAAGCATTAAGCTTGGCCTTACTAGAAGAGATCGGTGTTATGATTGGTTAGCTAGGCGAGGAAATTAATGGAATCACCTCCGATCTCCCCATCCTCGAGATCCAAACGGATCTACTCGCTCCTCATTTTTAGAGGGGTGAGGAATGGGGTAGATTCTGATTGCATGATTAAAGTAAAGAAGCTAAAATGCAATAAGAAAAGATGAAGATAACAAGCAAAATACTAAATCATTCCATTGATAACCATTAACGAGTACCAACCTTAAAAACAAGCTTAAAGGAAAATAACAATAAAAGAGAGAGTATGTTTTCAGCTAAAACATCAGATAATGATAAGAGGGTCATTAGAGGGGTATTTATAGGGTCATTCTCATAACCCTAATGGTCAAACCGACCTAAGTCGGTCAACCAAGCAGTCAGTGAAACTTCCCTCGGAGACCTTGCGTGAAATTGGGCACCAAGGAACGCTTCACTTCTCTGTCCTCGTGGTTCTTGTCTGAGTTACGGCTCCGAGTATGACCTTTGATGTGAAGAGGGATGGGTCTTTGTTCTGAACCGGTCTTTCCTCGCGCCAGATAGATTGAGGTAAGTCCCCGAGGTGGCCTTTGTCAAGTGTTCTTGGTACTCCTCACGTATGAGCTTCGAGGTAGCGATCCGAGGGTGCAATCATTCTTGACTTAGACGTTCGAGCAGCTGCTCCATTTCTCCTTAGCTCCAGTTTTGCTCCTTTTCCGCTCCTTTTACCTAGATGAATTCCAAAACTCCAAATGCAAATGCAAAGAATGCAAAACAAGCCTAAAAGGACCTAAATGCAAGGAAAGTCTAGCTAGATGAATGCAAAGTGACCTAAAATAAGACTCTAAAACCATCAAAAATTACACACATCAGCTCTCCCAAACTTAGATCTTGCTTGGCCTCAAGCAAGTGCAATGACCTAAGATGGAAAAACTACACACAAAGTGGGAGCATCTTATCCAATGAGTAACTTGCGTAAGTTAGGGCCGTAATCCACATGTGGGCTCTATCATTTTGGAAACCGCAATATAATCATTCTCAAGAATAGCATCCAGCTTATAGATTCCTAATATGTAAGCCGGTCTCTAATTGTCCAAGTCTAATTCCTTATTTCTTTTAGGTGCGGTCTTCAAAACAGACTAGAGATCAACGAGCACATAGTTCAACTTCCCTAAGCTTAGCATGATCATTTTTCAACTCAAATAGTTTCCTCTCATTCATTCTTTTGCTGTCCTCTTATTTATTCTTTTCTTTCTTTTTTTCTTTCTCTTTTTCTCTTTTCATATGCCCTTTTGGCTTTTCCGAAGTTGACTTACACAAACATGAAAGGTACGGGTTTACGCCTCCTTTCAAGTTACTTCACTAACCCGCATATGGAGTAAGAAGCGGATATACACGAGCGTGAAAGGATACGGGTTTACGCATCCTTCCAGCCGCTTCATTTTTACCACTTACTCGGTTTGGCGGGCAGCTTTCATTTTTTCAATTTTTTTTACTTAACTTGAGAGGGTTTTGCCATGTATACATAATGGATCATGCTAAACATAAAGAAGGAAGGTGTTTGATACATCTATAGGCCCTAGATTGGCGATTCAAGTTCAGTATTAGAAGGAATTAAACAAGGCCTTTTCAAGACACAACCGAAGCATAGTTCACTAAGGTGAATGATCCGCCCAAAAACTTTCCAAAACGGCCATTTACCAATCAAGAGCATTTACAATGGTTACTAGCTAACTTAACAAGGTTTGCCCATCATCAAGATCATTCCCACATAACAAGTTCAAATGCATGAATCCTATATGAATGCAACCTAAAGACAAAGCTAAGTGGATGCAACTATAAGAACACTTTATTTTTTTTGGATATGATTATCAAAAAAATTCAATTTTTTTGGTTTTTTCTATGCCTTAGATGCTATGAAATGTAACATAAAAATGTAGAAAAGAAAAATCTAAACAGATTTTTACAACCTAAGTGAATGTATGCAAAATGGAAAATAAGAAACAATGTGAAAGTACTCTAGACCCCTCCCCCAAACTTAAATCACACAATCCTTTGTGTGCATAAAAGTCTAAGAGAGTTGTCTAGACAAACAAAAGACGAAAACAAAGAAGATAAAAATGTATGTACAAAGGTTTTGGAGTATGGTACCTAAAAATCGAAAAGGTGAGTAGTTGAGGCGTTCATGTCCTCAAGAGTGTAACTGTGAGGGTTCGGATACCCTTGTGCAGCTAATCCTTCGTAAGGTGCAACATGCTATAGTCTGTCTAAGTGATCCTCGCGGTCGTGATCGGCAAGGAACGCATGCGAGGGATCCGGTTGGGATGGTTGTCCTTGTTCTGCCCGGTGTCTGTGGCTCTTCTTTCTTGTCCTCTTGTACACCCACGTGATGTCCACTGATTAGCGTTGCGGTTGCTCTTGGTGCACTTGACGAGAACTGGTACCCGCTGAGGTTGACTGCCTCCTCGCTGGTGGCGGCGAGTCATGTGTGCGAGGCTGAGGTGCCATTCCTCTGACTGATGATTGCAGCCCATTAATTGTCTTCCATAGTTCTTTTCGCTTGCTTTTCCACTCCTCCTTTTCCTTTGCAAAGTCCTTCACCTTCTTTAGCAACCACTTTCCCAATTTTTGGAGCTTTATGATGTGTTTGTGGGCTTCCTTGGTTGCGGTGCCTTGATTCTTCTCAGCGAACTCTTTGAAAAGGTAGGACTCCGGGTCAACATCTTCCTCATTTACTTCCTCCTTGGCTTGCTGGGGTTGTTGTCCTAGCGGGTTTTCACCGAGTAGGGATGCGAGGGGCGGGATGAAAATCGCATTCTCTGTTGCCTTGAGTGAGATATATTCTGGGCAAGGGAGAGCAATTCTAGCGTTCCTCTTCTCCGAGTGGTCGAACTTGTACACGGCTCGGCCTTCAAACTCGCCTTTAGCAAAGAGGCCTGCTCCTTGAAGGTACCTCAGATCCATAAATTGAGGCTCAACCCAATTCTCATTGACCGTGTTCAAGGGTACTTCGCAAGCCTCTAAAATTCAAGCAACCACACCACCGATGTAGATATGTTTTGCCTTACCAGTTCCTTTTCCTGCTTGTGTCATCACCCAACTTCGGTAAGTTAGAAGTTTCTTGGCCAAGACGAACTACATGCCGGAGTTTCCATCATCTTCTTCAATTTGCATGCCACTTGGACTAAATCCAACTATTTCCTTCATCGCCATGACCATCATTTGCATTTCTCTGAGGTTCATCGGTGAGGTGGAGGGTCTAGCAAAAAGTACATTGGTAATGCCCCTTTTTGCATAGTTGATGGCAGGGTTCCGGATCCAGTTCCCCTTACTCAGTTATGAGTTGTATGCCCCACAACCTGTCAGCATGTTCCACACCTCCTCGGTCTCTTCGTCATCTATTTCCAGGTACACCGAGTCTCCGGATGGGAAGCCAAAAATCCTATCCATTTGCTTGAATATCACGGTGTATAGCTTGTCGTACACCATGAATGTTATGTATCCAGCACCCTTCTTCTCCATCAATTCGGGTACTTTCTTTGAGTATACTCGGAGGTCCACGGTTGCTAGAAATTGCAAAGTCTCTTCGATGTAGGAACTCGCCATGTTGTACATTGAAACTTTAATCCCTAACAAGCTGAAGATCCTGTCCATATCCTCGGTGATATTCAGTGTTTCATTGTCTCGATGTGCGGAAAATAGGTCCTTTTAATACCCATAATGCTGAGAGCCTTGTATGCTTGGTCGGAGTTGTTGGCTTTTCTTGCGGCTCTCCCCTTCTTCTCTATCTGTCTCTCATCGTAGGCCATCCTCGCCTCCTTCTCCGAGTAACCGCTCCATTTTAGATCTTCAATATCTCTATAATACTTGGTCGTTTTTTCTCTCTTTCCAGTCGCAGATCTGGCTATTCTCTTGTCCTCGCTCTCGAACTCTACATCCATAGGCGAGGCCTGACCATACTCGCTGCCGCAATCACTATCCTCGCTTGAAGATGGTGAGGTGATCTGCTTCCCTTTTCTTTTTGCTTGTGCAGAGCTTCCTTCACCGCGTTGAGTCTGCACAAACCGCTAGTCCATCGGTCACCCACCGACTTCCTTGCCATCTTCGTGACCAGAATTTCTTTCCATGTTTGAACACCTGCATCGTCCTTGTCGTTCGATTGGACAATAAAATGGCGAGTTCTGGGTTGGCGGCTTCTCTCTGCATGCAAATTGGCGGTGAATCCTCTAATCCCGCCTCCATCTATTTCCGCCCAGATCTCTGTGCGCCTTGCATGAACTTGCTGTGGATTTCTTTGCTCTTTCTCTTATCCCCTGAAGACATGTTTAATGTTTGTGAGAGGAAGGCTTCTTAACTCGGAGAACTTGAACTCGCTATAGATCCTCGAACTTGAAATCTTCTTCCTTTTTCTGATCAATTCTCCAGCGCAAAAAAAAAGAGTGTTTTATGTGTGGCTAGCTTGAGAGTGAATGAGAGAATTGAGGTGAGAGGAGCTCAATGTATAGGAGACCTTTGTAGGGCTTTCTAGAGATAAAAAATGAAAAAGGAGACAATCTTTGTTTCCCATGCTGCATCGCGGTTCGTCCTTGCAGTTCGACTCCATCCAAGCCATTAATTTCAAAGTTTGAAATCTTGGACAATCCTAACCGTTGGATTAGTCTGACCTTGGTTTGACCGTTCCTTGATTTTAACTAATGTTGTTAGCTCGTGGGCCCTACTTTGTGAGCTGGAAGAAGGATAACTCTCTGTTCCTATGTAACCGACAACCTGATACCTCGCTCCTTCTCCTCGCAATCATAGTCGAGGCTTGAAACCCATTCAGAAAGACCAAGCTTGAACTGCTCTTGTTGTTCTGTCCCTTGATTATTCTGAGTCTTAATTAGTTCCCTGTTTGTGGGAATATCTAAAACCATGAACAATTAGCCACATTATCAAGATAAGCTTAGTGTGAGGCACTTATATAATTAAGCTCAAGTTCAAGAATTCATTGAATGGCAAGTGTGTTTTAAACGCAATGAGATTTATTTGGCTAAAACTCTATATATAAGGATACTAAGGTGTGCAAGTAGGTCCATGAGTGGTGTTCAAGGCAATGTGAACACTACTCGCACACCTTCCTCGGCCTCATGCCCTGAGGGATTCTGGTTCCTCGCCAAATTCATCTCCTTCCCCGCCCTTTTAGTCTCCGAGGATCATATGCGAGGCATGCTCGTTCTTGGCTTATTTGGGGCATTGCTTCCTCAAATTTGCCAAAAACGCTGCCAAGATGATGTTCTTGGTCCCCTTGTACCTGAGAACAGATTGACATACGAAATACCCATAGTAACATAGATAAAAAGGAGAAGTGTTCTCAAAACAAGACAAAGCTAAAAAAACTTTAAACAAAATTAAAACGAGTTTTAAAAGTAAAGGCTAAACATGGGATTCCCTCCCAAGTGAGCTTGTTTAGAGTCACAAGCTTGACTCTTCATACTCTCTCTAGTATGGGTTTGTGAGGGAAACAAGAGTTCCCTCGGTTACTTCCTCGGCCATACCTCCGATGGTTCCTTCGACCTCAAAACATTGTCCGTCTATAGTAGGCTTCTTCTTTCCTTCTTTAAGGTCAAACATCATTCCAATACCATCTCTAACCTTCAACTCTATGGTTCTGTTCCGTACATCGATCAATGCTCCAACTGATCCCAAGAATGGTCTACCCAATAACAGTGGATTCGTAGGCTCTTCATCCATTTCCAATACCACAAAATCTGTAGGAACTAGAACACTGCCCACATTCACAAGTACATCCTCGAGTAGTCCCCTCGGCCTCCTGCTGGTTCTGTCCTTGAACTTAGAGTACCCCAACTTCTGAGAAGTGATTAATGGAATGAGACTGATAGATGTCCCAAGATAACATAGGCAGTTGATGAACGTTTAATAGCCCACAACACATGGAAGTATAAAACTCCCCAGATCATCCAAGTTTTCTGCAATGAGCCTTTTCCTTTGGTGCGGCAAAATTGGTACCAAGATTAATCCAGACGTTTGAGTCCCAATAGCCATGCATTCTTCCTCCCTTTCCTTAAGAGTGTCTTTCAAAAACTTTTTGTATTGAGGAACTAAAGAAAAAGCATCCAAGATGGGTATTTTTAGCTCAATACCGCTCATTTGCTTGTCAAAAAGGACCCTTTGCTTCTCAGCTTGATTCTTCTTCAATCTAGAGGGGAAAGGTG
>OVBA01004862.1:0-21940 GCA_900406435.1 Lepidium aucheri
TCTAGTAACCCTAAGTAGTAACCTTCCACTCGGATCATACATTGCCAAAAAATCTTGTTCCATTATGATTTTACATCCAGCTTCGGTAGCTTGTCCTAGACTCAGTATATTTCTTTTAAGTTCGGGGATGAAGTAAATATCGGTCATGAGTTTTTGCTCTCCATTCTTTGCTTGGAAAAGTACTGATCCTTTTCCTTCGATTTTAACACATGAGCCATCACCAAACTTGACCTTCCCTTTGATCCTTGTGTTTATCTCAGAGAAAAACTTTTTCTCTCCAGTCATATGGTTACTAGCACTGTTATCTAAGTACCAAAACCCTTCTTCTTTTTCTTTGTTTCGATACTTCTTCGGATCAACATTCTCTTCATTGAGGTATATGACTTCATGCATATACATTGTCTCCTCGGATTCATCTGCTTTGGATTCAACTTCTTCTTCCACTTTGTTGATTTCTTCCATCTTCTTCTTTCTTTCAGGACATACGGAAGCAAAGTGTCCTTTCTTGTCACACCGAAAGCATATGATATTAGACCTATCCTTTTTGCTTTTCTCTTTCGAGTTTGAACCAGCTCTACCCTTTCCTCGATTATTTCTTTGCCCTCTTGAACTATCATTCTCGGTATTCGAATACAAGAGATTGTATTGAGACACATCCTTGCTTTCTTCGTCCGCAATTCTCTCTTCGTAGGCTTTTAGTCTCCCTACAATGTCTTCGAAACCAGTCTAGTTCAAATCCAATACTTGTTCTAATGAGGCTGTCATGTGTATAAACTTGTTTTTTGGCAAACTGTTGAGAAACTTCTTTACTAATTTAGGTTCTTCGAGTGTTTGACCTAGTGCTGCAGCTTTTGATGCAATTTCCTTCATCCTTCCTGAAAAAGCATCAATGTCTTCGGTCTCTTTCATTCGTAATCCATCAAACTCGGACATGAGAGTTTGTAGCCTTGCTTCTTTGACTCTTTCTGCTCCGAGATTCATTGCCTGGATTGCTTCCCATAAGCCATTAGGTGAATCTTGTTCTCCAATTTGCAAGATCAAATTTTCTGGAATAGATTGGAATAAAAGTGTTGTGGCTAAGTGATTTTTTTCTTCTAAATTTGAGCCAACATCGATTGTATCCCAGACTTTGTGCACTTGAAGAACCACCTTCATCTTCATCGCCCACACCGTGTAATTTGTGGATGATAGTATCGAAGATGGGACTGAATCTTTCTTCACAGATTTCACGTCGTCTCCCATTGTTTGTGATTAACCTAATCACGGTTTTTACACGTCCAAAGCTTCGAATCTTAAGCTCTGATACCAAATAAAGTGATCTTAAGAACAATATTTTGTGTAAACTCTCTTATTATTGCTTAGAAACTTCTCAAAACTAAACAACAATCAAGTTTGAATTGCTCTCAACTCATGAAATCACAAGCTTGATTTCTATGAGTATTTGTAGAGAACTTGCTCCATCAGATTTCCTAATCCTAATCTTATCCTAATAGATTTCATCCTTATCTAAATCTAACTAGAAACTTCTTTGAGCATATCTTATCTCTAAACTTCCTTTTTTCTTTAGAGATATCTTCTTTGAGCTTATCTTCTCTCTAAACTTCCTTTTTTAGAGATGTCTTAAGCTCCAAGCTATTGAAGCTTATCCAACATGAAATACTGCAGAGAAGAGTATCATTTTGGCCGTTTGAATCACCAAATCAACTCAAATCTTTGGTTCTCCTGGATAGTTTCTACAATGAAGAAAAAATAATATTTTGCTTAAGTGTTATGTCAAAATCTTAGACATAGCCCTCAGAAACATCAGTATCAAAGAGAACAAACCGATTAACCATCAGTGTGTACCAAAAGTTAGCGTTGTGGAGCATAATGAATGTAGTTCGATGAGAAGGTTTTTGAATCCTGATAATAAAAAAATAGCAAGTTTCATTCACGACATGCCAAGGATGTGGAGACCATCGGGTAGATGTAGAGGTTTTGCCTTGTCATGTGAAAGATTTTAGTTCATTTTTGACAATGAACGTGACTTGTGCATTATTTTGGAGCATTGGGTGGAGAAGACTCCACAAGATTACCTGCAAATTTTACTAACCTAGATTCTCATAAGGAATATCTCTTTAGATTGCTATGATTTCGAGGTTATTATGGAGATTGCAGGCCATGTAGGCCGAGTTATTGAGCTTGCTTTCAATCCCCTTAATCCGTAGAGCAAAGGCTTCATTTGAACCAAAATTACGTTTGACCTATCAAAGCCTTTGAAGAATACAAGAGAGTTTTAACTACCTTCAGGAGAGGTGGTGAGCGTTGGTTTTGAATATGAAAAAGTCCACAAAACGTGTTTCCAGTGCGAACACCTCTGCCATGATAAATCTTGATGTCCTATGAACTATCATTCTGATGCTATGGTGGGGGTTCAAGAGGTGCCGAGAGTTTCTAAACCGATCATAAACAAAGATGATCCATTTTTAGATTCCTTACAGCTGATGACTTGGGTATTTATGAAGCTACTAGAAAACCAAAGATTGTAGAGTTGGTACTGGACGTGATGAGAATTTACTTGTATGTCAATAATCTTGCAGAGAAGCTAGCTCGTACCATAAGAATCAGACGTCATGTCTGTAACGTGGATAATGATCGACAAAAAACAGACTTTTGGCTGCGACTTGAGAAACCAACTTCAATAACATCGAATCACGACAAAAGAAAAGATTAGTATTTAACTACTCTGAACAATATCAAGAATCTCCTTGACAGAGAAACAAGTGTTTACAGACATGGCACCTTCTTCAAAGAACGTTGATCTACTCTTAACTAAAACTAATGGCCATAACAAGATGATTAACCCAATGACTTTAAGGCTTTCGCCAAGGATTTAGGCTCTTCTGGAGTTAGAGAACATATGTTAAGGAATTGCAAGCATCCAGGAAAATGGAAGTGGTACATAGAAAAATAAGATTTCATGGTTTATAAAGAAAAGAAACCTACAACCGAGGAAGGAGAAATATTGACTCTGAAAAGGAAAAGATGTAATTCTAAGGAAGTAAAGACTTCGACAAATGGCGCCAAGCATTGCAACTAAGAGGTGGTTCTGAGGGAGGATCAGCTGACGCAAGAATGAGTATAATGAGCTGGAATTGTCTAGGTATAGGGAACACCTTGATAATTCGAATCCTTAGGGAGATAAAATGCAATCACTACTCGAAATTTTCAGTTTCTCATTTATATACCTCTATTTTACAGGTTTTGAGCTCATTAACATGCCTACTTTTAGAGTTTTTGTCTGTGTTTTATGTCACTTTTATGTGGAAAACGTAGGAACTTGGATTATTGGCATTGGAGCATCGTTTGGATGGTTTTGGAGCATTACTTGAAATTTCATAGAATAGGCCTACGATTGATCGATCAACACACTGATCGACCAATCAAACCTTCTTGCCAGAACAACGCTCGACCTCACAATTGACCTGACGTGTTGGAGATCGATCACACAAGTCCACGATCGACCAACGAGCATCTGAAGCAAATACCTAATTTTCCCTTTTTGCACCTAAATCACAGGGCATATAAATACTTTTATTTTCTGTTTCTTTTATAGACGGTTCATAATTTACAGAGAACTTTGAGAGCTATTCTGTAACCTAGAGAGAGAGAATTCAACATTGAGAAGAATCTCTAAATTCCCTTTTTATATTTCTATGCAATTTCAGTTTATTTTTATTATGTCTTTTGTTTCAATCCAAATCATGTCTGAGTAGTTCATCAATCAGGTTTAGGGTTTCTAGGGATTTAGGAATCAATGATTATGGACAAATAGAATCAAATCTAATAAGAGTATTTTCCATCTAATTCTTGTGCTTAATGCTTAGAGTAGCCTGATAACCTAGTCTATGAACCTAGGTTGTTAGCATTTCAAAAGCTTGCTAGGAATCTGAACTAGATTAGATGAGCAATCAATCCTAGACCGTGATAGCTGATGTTTAAGTTGATTGTGGATAGTTGAACCTACTTGTTTAAAGCTTATTTGTAATTTGGAACCAACGAGAGTTAGGACCTCTAGATTATCGAGTAGAGTCTCAAGTGCTACGAGAGTATGTTTATTATACCTTTCTGTTCAAGTCGATAATTGAGCTTAACATTGTTCTGAATAGTTTCCCTAGTTAGATTCCTACTTCCTGATGAATACCATATGCCTGGTGCTTTTTATTATATAATTCACATCGTTTTAGTTGCTAGTTAATCACCAAAATCTGATTAGTATAGCTTGAGAAATACATTCGACAATCATTAGTGCAATACTTGATTCTTCGTGGATATAATTCTTAAGTACTACTACTTCATTGATGTGCACTTGCAGTAGATTACTTTAGGTTAAAACCTGACCCGCATTACTCATGGAGACCAAAAACTCCTAAATCTTTGTTTTAAGTATGCAAAATATGTTAGGATATGATAAGTGTTACATTATGGAACCTGATGGCCTTAGCAAAGGCTTAGTATTGGTTTGGAAAGCATCATACAATGTCACTGTTTTATAATCCAGTAAAAACATTACTGATACCGAGATTTCACTGGGATCAATTATTTTTCTTTATATCATTTGTATATGGTGAACCCGCAAAACATTTACGACAAGGTGTGTGGAACATGTTAACATATATTGCAAAACTTCAAGGATGAAGCTTGGCTGGTGATTGAGGACCTCAAAGAATTGGTTGATAACTCTGAAAAATTAGTTGGACCTCCCAGAGATGAAGCTTCTTTTTATTTATTCTGATCCATGATAAAAGATTGTTGTTTGGTTCAGGTTGCTTGCTCCTGGAATAAATTTTCATTGGCTAGTTTTAGGAATGGTGTTCATGTACAATGTTGTTTAGACCAAGCATTGTGTAACTAAGAATGGTTACTTATTATGCCTTCAGTTTGACGAGAATACATAAGGACAATTGGGTCTGATCATTGACCCTTGCTACTCTGATTTATGATAGAAACTTTACAGAGGAAAGGAAGGTTTATGTTTGACAAGCGCTGGCTTAAGAATTCAGGTATCAGAGAGTTAGTATCGGAAGTATGGAGAAGGTAAGATACACATGATCAAGCCTCTCTTTTGGACATAATCGCAAAGTGTAGATATGCCTTATCCAAGCCTCTAGAAAAGGTATGATACACATGATCAAGCCTCTAGAAAAGGTAACGATTGTAATGCACAATCTCGGATACAGAGGCTTAACTGACTATTGGAATGTGAAAATGGCAAACAAGTTCCCAATCAAACTATTTTAAAAGAAGCAAAAAATTAAATCTTGCTCAAGCATACCAAGAGGAAGATGTTTAGTGGAAGCAAAGAAGTAGAGAAATCTGGTTGAAAAGGAAGATCTTAATACCAAGTTTTTTCATGGGAATGTACAAAAAAGGAGAGCACAAAAAACCATTATGGTTCTAATAAATTCTGATGGTAGAAAGCAAATGGCTGAAGAGTCCAAAGGTGAGGTGGATGTGAAATAATTCTGTAAACTTTTCACCTCTTCAAAGCCCTCCCAAGTTGCAGAGTTACTCAGGAGAATGCCACCATGAGTTTTAAAGGATATGATTAAGGAACTAACGAGCCAAATAACAGATTAAGAGATTAAATGTTCAACTTTTGGTATCAAAAGTAACAAAACCTTGGAGCTGATGATATGACCGACCTTTTCTTCCAAACATTCTGGGAGATTATAGAGGAACAAGTGGTAAAAGAAGTTAGAGGATTTTTTGAGTCAGCATCTCTACCACGGGACTGGAACTTTACACAAATTTATTTTATTCCAAAGATTACTAATCTAGCTAAGATGACTAACTTGAGACTAATTTCTATATACTCAGTTTCATATAAGATTTTCTCCAGAATAATGAGTTAAAGGCTCAAGAAATGGCTGCCAATGATTGTTTCCTAGACTCAAGGAGTCTTTGTACTTGGGAGACTCATCTTGGACAATATCTTAGTGTCACATGAAATGACGTGCTTCAAATGAATCCCCGTTGCAAAGACGATTTCATGGCCATCAAGATCAATATGTCAAAAGCATACAATAAGGTAGAGTGAGATTTTCTTGAAGAACACTTCACCCGACATGAATTTTGTGACTAATAGATCAAGTGGACCATGGAATGTATTTGTTCTATTACTTATTCAGTGTTACTTAATGGAAAATCCTATGGATTTAAACTATAAAGATGATTAAGACAAGGTGACCTACTCTCTCCTTTTGTTTTTATATTGTGTACAAAAATGAAGGAAGTGTTACCGAGATTACTTTAGCTTGAAGAATTCCATCGGTAAATGAAGACCAAAAGATATTATGGTGTCTTAGAATATATGGTGATGCTTCAAGCCAAGAAATGAACCTTAAGAAATCTGCTATTACTGTTTGGAAGCAAAATTGATCCGATTATGAAGAAGCTAATCAGTTCATACATGGGTATAGTACAATAAGGGGTAAAGGAAAGTACTTAAGCCTACCAGAGTGTCACAATGGCTCAAAAAGAGAGTTGTTAGCCTACATAACTGACAGATTAAAGTCAAGAATGAGTGGTTGGTTGGTATGCAAAAACTCTCTCCTTCGGATGAAAGGAAATTCTCATGAAATTGGTGGCACAAGCTCTTTCGGTCTATGTCATGTCATGTTTTAATCTCACAAAGAATCAATATAAGAATCTCACAAAGAAAATGACAACTTACTGGTGGAACAATAGTGAAGACAAGAAGAAGATGCATTGATTTCATGGAAAAGAATGTGCAAATCAAATAAGGAAAGTGGCTTTGGTTTAAGAGATGTGCACAATTTTAATTAAGTATTACTAGCCAAACAAGCTTGGAGATTACTAGTTGAACCTCAATATATGTTGGCTAGACTCTACAAGAGTCGGTATTACAACAAAAAAGACTTCCTTAATGCAAGCAAATGCAACATACCTTCACACGCTTGGAGAAACATTCTATTTGGGAGAGATCTCCTTGGAAAGGCCTTACAAGGTCGATTGGGAATGGCCAACAAACACTAGTGTGGTTAGGGATGGATCTTCGATGGTACACCAAGACAACTAGTTAATAAAGAAGCTCTGATATATCTTAATCTCAAAGTACCTGATTTGATTACAGCTCTGGGATCATAAAACATGGAGTTGTTGACTCGACTCTTTCCCACCAATGAAGTAATCAGGATTTACCCGCCAGAACCACGAAGTGAAGATGGTTGGTGCTAGAACTTCTCTAGGAATGGAAAGTACACAATCAAATCTAGGGATGGTTCGTCTTATGATGATATGTAAAATGAAGGACGAAAACATAATTACATCTCTTACGCATATCATATATACTCGTTGCAACATATTTTACAAAGTTATACTTAGAAGATCAAGCAGAACAAATCATTATTGTGTAATATCTTGAAAATATTTTGTATCAAGTTTTTATGGATAAATATAAATTTGAACGAGAATATACAAACATAATCAAAACTCTACACAAATCTTTGGGTGAAATTATGTACAAATCATTAAACAATCTTTTAAAATCTACAAAATATATAAAATTTTCAAATTTTTTATTATTTTTTATATCCTTGAAAGTCATTAAGACTTTTGATCCAATAACACCCCCCCCCAAAAGTTCTTCATGGGGTGCACTTTATGTGATGCATTAGCAGTTATTGATTGCCTTCAACGTCACGGTATGGATGTTGATCATAGATGCAGAATATCTTTATTGCTACTGAAAACATATTTTTCATACCTCTTTTGAATGTAATATACCAAGAAAAAAATGGGATAAACTAAGGATCCAGCTTCCTCTCCTTTCCTTTGATGGATCCATTAGTAACAACATTAAAACTCTTTTTTATCAGCAAGAATTAAAGAGTGGTCACATTAGAAAAAGGGAATCCCTGCCTTGGATCGTGTGGCATATTTAGAAACAACAGATTAGCAAAATCTTCAACAATACACCTCAAGATGTTGATATCTTGATCATAGATGAGGCAGAAGAATGGAGAATGGCAACTGAAGACACCAGAAAACACTCAATACCTATAAATAGCCACGATCACAAAAACAAAAAATGGCAAAAACCACCACAAAACATTGCTAAATACAATTTCAGTGTGTGGTGGGTGAAATATGATTAATTTTTGGCATGTCATGGATTCTTAGAGATCATCACTGATCAGTTTTATATCATGCTCGTGATGTAGGAGCGCCGGTACACAACAAGATATAGCTGAGTTTCAATATGTCTTATGGGCTCTCCAAAGTGCTGCTGATATCTGTTGTGATCACGTGGAAATTTGAACTGTATACAAAGCTCTCTATGAAGCCATTCAAAACCCACGGGACTGGCCAAAGTATAGATCATACATGATCCAACTTGGCAAAGTCAGAAAAAAGTTTCAGTCAAGTGATTTCAAGCTCTCATGTAGGAAAGAAAACAAAGCAGCAAATCTACAATTGTAGGCAGTGTTATTAAGGATGGCCGTTATAATTCCTATCTTGCTTCAGGTGGTCCAAGCTGCCTAGAACCAACCATTGAGGAAGACAAAAGACTGTGAATTCATGTTCATGGCTCGTGGTGTTCTTGTTTTTTTGCAGTTTATCTTTTGTTGTGAAATTCTTTACTATCGTCTTATACATGTTTCATCAATAATATTGCTTTCAGGCGCCAAAAACAAAACTGGATTTGGATTTAAAAGGAAGCTTCACTGGATGTAATTCAATTATGATATGCAAGCAATATCTCTTTCAGCATCACCACTAAGATTTAAACACATAATTTCGCTATGATCATACCGATTTTAAAATTTCTGGTACTACTAATTGTCTCACATATTTTTCTTTATATGGCTCTCATAGTAAGTCAATTGCCAACAAGTTGGGTCGAAGGAAAGACTTGTTGAATGTAGCCTGATTCCAATCTGCCAATATTTTGGTCTCTGTTCAGTTTTCAATTTGATATATCCTCAATCTCCAAACATTTATTTTTGTATTTTTGGGTGTAGTATTGAATAAATCTGATTTTTAATTGAAATTTAAAAGTTTTTCATTTTTAAGTAAATGATGCACATTGGCTAAATGGAATCTTGCTTTATGGTCTTCTGAAAATTAAACTAAAAAAATTATATTGGTAGAAGAGATGATAATAAGTTAATCGTCCAACTTCACACCCAAAAAAAAGTTAATCGTCCAACTTTTCAGGAGCTGATCAAGGGTCAAATTTCAATTAATAAATCTTAATCTCTCTTTTCTTATTGGCTCACCAAAACGTTTATGAACAGCAGTTGTCTTGGTTCTACCAAACACCAATTTTTAAGTTGATTATCTCTTCATAAGATTATCATTTTGTAATACTTAATTAACCACAAGATAAACTAGAATATTCAAAGATTTAAGTTTTTCTAATCAGATATTTTTCTTTCCCTGTTATGTTCTTGTCTTAAGCAAGGCCGGATTTCAGCATAGGCCAATGAAGCATATGCTTTGGGTCCATAAAAAATTCTTATATAAAATGAAAAATTTGAAAAAAAAAATTATTATGCTTCTAAAATAAGATGAACCCCATATTAGCCATGCGAAAAAAGACAGAGCTCTCTCCTGTGCAACGATGAAGACGAGTGAAAGCGAGACCTTTGCACTTTCTTTCCCCTAAAATCTTGTTTTCCCTCTCATCCTTCTTGTTTTATCTGTGTAGATCTATTAAGGAGAGAACAATTTTGGTGTGAAAATCTTTAGATCTGTTTGATCTTGGGACACAAATCCCTAATTTTTAGGGAGGTTCTTATCAGTGTAGACAGACATGAATGGACCTTGAAAGAAGAAGGCGTTGTCTTTGATGGAGGAGCTTAGAAAGCGGGATATGCTGGGAGCTGGAGAAATATTTGAAATCCCAGACCTGCATAACAAGGATCTGATTGAGGAGAACATGCTTAGTCTGATTGTCAGGTGTTTAAACCCTTCTGTTCACAAGATAGGCGGTCTGGTTAAAGCTTTTCTCCGAATTTGGAGTTTCGAAGACCAAGTGAAAGGAAGAGGAGTGGGTGAAGATAAAGTCCAGTTTATCTTCCAAAACGAGCAAGATCTCCACTTTGTGCTGCAGAGGGGCCCGTGGTTTGTTAATACCTGGACGATAGTGCTTGACCAGTGGAATCCTAGCCCCGGCCCAGATTACCTTAACACAATATTGTTTTGGATTTGCCTGTGGAATATTCGGATTCACCTGCTGAAAAAGGAGACAGTTGAGAGTATTTTGGGTCAGTAGGAGAAATCGAGGTTATTGAACTCCACGCAAAACAGTCAAATTCCTTGGAGTATGTTCGAGCTAAGGTTAAAATCAAAGCTGATGAGCCACTGCAGTTTGTCAAACAAGCAAGATTTGTTTCTGGTGAAGTGGTACAGGTTGAATTGGAATATGAGAAGTTGCTTAAAGTGTGTTTCCTCTACAAACGGCTTACCCATGACCAGGCGAACTGTATGTATAATGTGACAAATGTTGCTAGTAGTTCCGGAGGAACCCGCAGATCAGCCGGTTTGTCTAAAAACTCATCTCGTAAAATCCAATCTGCCAATAATAGAAGACAAGAGGAAAGGTCTGTAAGGAATCGAAGTCAAAGAGAGTCTTTTTCTGCAAACTCTCAACAAGGAGGCAAGAAGACAGACAGTTAAAGATAGATTGCAATGGGCAAATCCTGAAAGCAAAAAGAACAGAACCATAGGCCAAAAGCTAGAATGGATAGCTAAGAAAAAGTCAACATAAATAGTCCAGGAAATTAGGAAGAGCTTGATAGGAGAAGTAAGTACTAAAAGCTCAAAAGAGTCAATTTTTACCCCCAATAGAAGAAGAAGATCAGATGGTGATTTTGAAGACAAAAGTAGAAATAGCAAAGACAAATCTAGTGGAGGTAGGAGCCATGATTCAAGTGATAGTGGGAACCATACCAAGAAATTCTCTACCTTGGTATTTGAAAGATTAGGTCCAATGTCCTCTGCATATGGATCTAAAACTGGTTTGACTCAACTTCAAACCAATCCAGTGAATAAGGATCCAATACATTCTGTCAAAATGACAGCAGCCTCTGAAGGTTCTAACAAGGAAGAAGGGTTGATGGATAATTCCAACCCTTCGAGCTTTCAATGAAGATATTGAGTTGGAACTGTGAGGCGGTTGGGAATACCCCGACAGTTTGACACCTGAAGGAATTACGTGGTCAGTTTTTCCCAGAGGTATTATTCCTATGTGAGACCAAAAACAAGAGAGAGTTCATGGAAAAGGTGATAGAACACCTAGGTTACTTTAACTTATGCATTGTGGAGCCAGTTGGAAGGAGTGGTGGATTGGCTGTGATGTGGAAATAGGAAGTTATTTTAGAGATTATCTATAAAGATAGGAGAATGATCGATTTATGATCAAATGGCAGAACAAGACCTTTTACTTAACATGTATGTATGGTGATCCTGTAAGGAAAAATCGTGGAGCTGTGTGGGAAAGATTGGTGAGAATGGGTTTAGAACGCAACGGACCATGGATGATGACAGGAGATTTTAATGAGTTGTATGACCCTTTTGAGAAAATTGGTGGGCTGGAAAGAACAGAAAAAGAATGTTCTGAATTTAAAGGAATGCAGATGTGTGGAATGTGGGAGATTAGACATTCTGGTTATAAATTCTCTTGGTATGGAACCCATAATAACAACCTAGTCCAGTGTAGACTTGAAAGGACAATTGCAAATCAGGCTTGGATAGAATATTTTTACCATGCAGTAGCATCTTATTTGCCAAAAGTTGTCTCAAATCATAGCCCACTGATGACGTGCCTGATTGAAGATTCGGGAAAAAGAAAATCAACCTTTAGGTATGATCAAAGATGGATTCAAAAGACGGATTCAGGGAAGCAGTGCTGCTAGGGTGGAATGCAACTGATACTGCGAACAGAACAAGCTTCATAGAGAGAAATGGCTGCTGCGGAAAAGAGATCTCAAGATGGAAGAGAGCCACCAAAATCAACTCAGCAAAGAATATTAGGCAGCTACATCATCACCTTGATCTTGCAACAAAAATGATAGTTCCAAATATGGATAATGTTAGACATATAAAAAAACAGCTGAATGAGGAATACCACAAAGAAGAAATTTTTTGGAAGCAAAATAGCAGATTGCAATTGTTAAGGGAAGGAGACAAAAATACATGCTTCTTCCATGCGGTTACAAAGAATAGGAAAGCTCAAAATCGGATTGTGAAGTTGGTGGACATGGAAGGTCACGAATGGTTTAAAGAGGAAGATTTGGGAGAGTGGCTGAGAGTTATTTTAAATGAATGTTCACCTCAGAGGATGTGGGTTATAATTTGGGGAAAATACCATACAAATCAATGATTTATAAAAACTGACCAAACAAATCCTCATATTTTAAAATTTCATTTTAAACATGGTCTTGTTGTTGATGGAGATACTTAAGGTCCATCATTAATTTCACATTAACGGAGTTAATTCTCTGTTAACAGAGACATTAAATTGAAATTATACTGTTTTAGAAAATACAAATCGGGAGTTAAAACTGTTTTCAAAATGCCATAAAAATCAATGATTTTCAAAAACTGACCAAACAAATCCTCGTATTTTAAAATGTCATTTTAAACATGGTCTTGTCGTTGACGGAGATACTTAAGGCACATCGTTAATATCATTATTTCATATGAGTACTTACTTTCATCGAATTCAAGAATCATTGTTTACGCAATACGTGATAGAGACACTCTCGGGACCTCCTTGAGTTGAGATTCATATTCAAGAGGAGAAAGTAGCAAGCCATGTACAGTCGTTTGAGACGACTGCATGTAAGCTATCTCCTTTAGGTCCAAATGTGGTTTCTTCTCCACCATAAGTGACAGTTGGAAGCGAAAGATTGCAGAATAGCCCAACGGGGATCTTGAAATGTCTGAGGATCTTGGAAACTGAGTGGTAAGTGTTTGTTATCAACTCAAATCTCAAATATATCATCTCTATGACAACAACAATGCCGAAGTCTTAAATTTTTCTTTAGGTTAATGCCTTTAGAGAACGAAGAGCTCTAGCTTTAACTCTAAACCATATTAATCATCTGGCTTCTCATTCTCGGAATAACTATAACAAAGTTCTTGTTTGTCATAAGCTCTCAGCTTCTTCTTGTGGTCTTTATCTTTGGTAACTCATGCAAAAATGTCTTTGAAATTGTCATCTTTTTCTTCGTTATGCATCCATTCGATGTCGGTGACAGGTTTGAAATAGATGGTATTCAGGTTTGTCCTTAAAACCCACTTTGTGAAATTAACGATGGGTCTTAAGTATCTTTGTCAACGACAAGACCATGTTTACAATGACATTTTAAAATATGAGGATTTGTTTGCTCAGTTTTTGAAAGTCATTGATTTTTATGGCATTTTAAAAACAGTTTTAACTCCCGATTTCTATTTTCTTAAACATTGTAGTTTCAACTTAATGTCTCTATTAACGGAGAATTAACTATGTTAACGTGCAATTAAAAATGGACCTTAAGTATCTCCGTTAACGATAAGATCATGTTTAAAATGACATTTTAAAATACGAGGATTTGTTTGGTCAGTTTTTGCAAATCATTGATTTTTATGGCATTTTTCCCGTTATAATTAAGAGGAGATGAATGTTGTATCAAATTATCTTACAAGTGGAGTGTGACTGTCTTCCTAAGGATTTATCTCTAGCAGAAATTTCAAAAAAACAGATTTTAAGATCAATCCTAATAAATGCCCAAGTCCTGATGGATTAACCGGTTTCTTTTATCACCATTTTTGGGACAATATAGGTGAAAACATTCTGGATATGGTCCAGCTTTTCCTTAATCAAGGAATCATGGAGGCTGGTTTGAATCACACAAGCTTATGTCTTATCCCAAAGAAAGACCAAGCAACCCAAATTTGTGATTTAAGACCAATTAACCTTTGTAATGTGGCATATAAAATTATTGCGAAGCTTCTTGCTAACAGGTTGAATGCTAACAGGTTGAAGAAAATTATGCCTTCTATAATATCAGAGACACATGTAGCTTTTGTTCAAGGGCGTCTCATCTCTGATAATCTATTGGTAGCACATGAAATATTTCATAATCTGAGCACATACAACAAAAGTACAGAACAGTTAATAGCTATAAAGATGGATATCTCAAAAGCATACGACCGAGTTAAGTGGAGTTTTCTAAAAAGAGCTATGGAAGTGTTGGGCTTGCCGGAGAAATAGAGAACATGGGCAATGCTATGTGTAAAATCAATTAGTTATCAAGTCTTAATTAACGGGCAGCCATACAGTAATATTCAACCGACGAGAGGATTAAGACAGGGGGATCCTCTCTCCCCCTATCTTTATGTCATATGTTCTGAGATGCTAGTAAGGATGATGAAATCGGCTGAACAAAGAAGCCTTATCTTGAGCATCAAGATTGCAAGAGGTTCCCCGGCGCTAACCCACCTTCTTTTCGTTGACGACAGCATGTTCTACTGCAAGTATTCTGATACCAAACTTGATCAGCTGGTGAGAGTTATTAAGGAATATATTCTTGCCTCTGGCCAAAGAGTTATTTACCAGAAGTCTAGCATCTTTTTCAGAAGAAAAATCTCAGAAGAAAGAAAGCAAGAAATCCAATCAAAACTGAGTATTCTGAATATCGGTGGTTCTGGTGTATATCTCGGCCTTCTGAATCTTTGGCAGGTGAAAAAATTCCTATTCTAAGCTATGTAAAAGAGAGGCTCAATCAAAGGTTTCTTTCTACCAGAGGTAAGGAGACGTTATTGAAAGCGGTGGCAATGGCCCTCCCCACTTAAACTATGGCGTGTTTCAAGCTACCAAAAACGGTTATTAAGCAGATTGTTGCAGAAATGACACGCTTTTGGTGGCGTAATGGAAAAGAAAACAAAGGAATGCACTGGAAGAGCTGGGAATATTTGAGTAAACCAAATAAGAAGGGAGGTATCGGATTCAAAGACCTTGCAGCTTTCAACATTGTCCTTCTTGGGAAACAACTATGGAGGATGATTACAGCGCCGAACTCGCTCATGACAAAAATATACAAAGGAAGATAATTCTCCAAGTCAGATCTGCTTGAAGCAAAACTAGGCTCGAGACCATCCTATGTTTGGAAGAGCATTCTGTCAGCATAGCCACTAATAAAAAAAAGGGTACATGCGAGTTATTGGGAATGGAGGAAGTACTAGAATTTGGAAGGATGCATGGCAAGGGAAAAAACCAGCAAGACCCCCAACTTATACTACACAAAGACAGAATGTTGAAACTCGGTTAGATGATGATAATGCATGTGTTGCTAACCTCTTATGTGCAAATAAAAGAGAATGGAACAGAACAATACTAAGGAGTCTATCCATGGATGAAGACTATCGGCTGATTGTGAGGATTAGACCATGGGGCAAAACAGTATTGATGGTCATACATGGGACTACACAAAAAGGAGAAACTGCAATGTCAAGTCTGGTTATTGGGTATATCAAAACTGCATAAAAATTAAACCAGACGTGACAATTTTGGTTCAACCAAGCTTAGAACCTTTATACCAAATGATTTGGGAAATTGACACAAGCTCAAAACTCAAGCATTTCCTATGGAAATGCCTTAATAATTGTCTTCATGTAGCTGGTATTCTTGTCCAAAGGCACCTATCAAGAGAAGATATATGTATCAGATGTAAGGAAGGTTTTGAGTCAATTAATCACATGTTGTTTTCTTGCCCTTTTGCAATACTTGTATGGGCTATCACACCTATCCCTGCACCACAAGATGGAGAAATGGCTGATTCTTTACTAACCAATATGTTCAGAGTTTTGAATCTCTCCTCATTGCACCCAATGTTTGGAGACAAAGAACATATCAGTCCTTGGATCTTATGGCGTCTTTGGAAGGCGAGAAATGAATTGATGTTCAGTGAAACAGCATATGATGCTCAAGAAGTAGTTAATAAAGCATTAGAGGATGCAGATGAATGGAAAAACCGATGAATCAAAAGATTATTCCCTCTTTAGAGGGTCAAAGTCAAAATAAAGCTGTATAGAAAGCACCAAAAGATCATTATCTCAAATGCAATACAAATGGTGCATGGAACAAGGAAGCTGAAGTGAGTCGTGCAGGCTGGATATTACGAGATTCTAGAGGTGAAGTAATTTGGATAGGAATGAAAGCATGTCCGAGAACTGATTCGGTTTAGGAGATTGAATTAGAAGCACTAAGATGGGCATTACAATCGACTTGTGCATTGGGGTATGAGAATGTGGTCTTTGAGACTGATTCAACTGATGTTATTAGTGCATTAGAAGAGGTAGATGAATGGCTAGTACTCAAACCAATGATCCAGGATGTGAAGCATCTCTTGTCTAATCTTAAACAAGCATCGGGTATTAATAGTAGAAGAGAGTGTAATGAAGTGGCAAACTTAGTGGCGAGGATTTTGTTGAGAAATCATGATCCTATGCTTTACTCAGTTTTGCCAAATTGGTTAAACTCTGTTGTGGAGAAAGATAAACAATGTATTTAATGAATTGGATGAATGAAATTGTTTGTTGACCCAAAAAAAAAGAATAAGATGAACCCTTTTTTCCTACAATGTTTAGGGCCTCTAAATCTCAGAACCTGACATAGTCTGAAGCTATATATAATTTTGTTTTTTAACTCTCTTTGGCTTAAAAAAAGTTATTCCTAACATTAGGGTGTTCTCAACAAAAGATTCCTTCTTAGTTCTAACTTTTTCCGGAGAATTTTGAAGTGTTAAATAATAACATTAAAATAGTGTTGTTCTCGTAGTAGTGATGATAAACATTTTTTTAGCAAAAAAATATAAATCATATTATATCTCTAAGGAAATATTATCAGTGTTGGAGGTAGACCTCTGATCTTCCTTTTCAATCAGTATCGATATACCAGTCTGTAATCTTTTAAAGCTCATCAACTCGATTACAAGAAAAACCTTCTTAGTTGGTGTTTTGGTTGGTATATTATCTCGTTAGAGGAGTAATTTGCCGAGATAGTATCATGGTCATCTGGCCATCTCGGCAATTTATCTCATCTTGGAACAGAGGAGCTCGACTGACATCATGAAGCAAAATGGAAATATTTATTTGTCGATATGGAATATTTCCGAAAATCCCGAAAGTATCTTCTAGATAATATCAAATCTAAACCAAAATGTAATATTTCATATCTTAGAACTATTATAACCGCTTGTATACATTATAAATAGAGGAGGAGCTCTCAAAAAAAAACCACATTTTCATAATTGATACACATGCAATAAAAAGTAACTCGGCAATTAATTCTCAAATCTCTTCTCTTTGCTACTTTATTAGAGAGAATATTTATCTATTTTTCCTCTTGGATCTCCAAGTTTGATCTTAAACCTTTGTGCTAGATCCTACTTGAACAATCAGCAAAAAAAATCATAGGGATCGAGTCATGGTGATCTTATCACTCGAGAGCTCATCATATTTTGTTTTGAACATGATCCTAATTCTTTTACCAATAGATATCAAGAATGTTATATTCCTGTCAATCTGGTGACTAGAATGATCAAGCTAATGTTTCATTTTTCCCATTACATTATAGTAGATTTTATTTTTGTTAAACCAGTAGATTAAATAGAGATTTTAGGAGTGGGCTTTAGGTTATGGATCTACACTTGTCGATCTAATTTTTTTTTAAAAATATCAGGAATGGTTTCTCAAATATACAAATATATATATATCTCAAGAATACTTAATATTTTACATGTTATATAACAAGATGAAAAATTCCTGCTTGTAAATCTCTGGCATTAAACTCTTTACATTATTTGAAAATGAAAAAAAAAGCTTGAAATATGTAATGTTAATCAACTTTAACTTTCTCATGTCGCATTATTAAGATGGCAAAATTGACTAGGTTGCCGAAACGCCAAAGAAAAAACATGGATTATCTCATTTCTTTGGTCAAGATTTATCATTATTTTGAAGTGTTTTATCTGATACTGTGACACAAAAGTCTTGTAGAAGAAAACAAATCAATTACTTTTTAAATACAAACGATTTTCAGTCTATCATACGAAAAATCATAGACAAATCAAACAAAAACCAGAAGTATATACAATTTAAACCGATGTGAGCTTCATATAAGTCTTTCAGATGCATGGCCAATTCTAATGAGATCTTTTGATGGATCGAGGAAAACAAATGGGCCTTTAAGGCCCAAATGAGTGTTTGGACCCGAATGTTTTTTGTTTGATAATCTGGGTGTCCAGACTAGTCGGTGGTCCAGACTGATATCGTATGACTGCTGTTGGTAGCGTCGAATCGCTGTCCCCTGGCGCATCGGTCCCCGAGAGCTGCAAGTCCCTCATGTAAATATCGCAGTGGCCACGACTCGGACCTAGGTAACGGTACTTACATCTGTAAGCCCATTGCCACCAGGTCACGAGCCGTGGGTATTGGACCCCGAATGTTTATTTCAATTATAATATTCGGTGGTATAGAAGCAAATAGAAAAACTGTCGATCGAAGAACCTCTAAACTTGGTTTTCTCTTTTCTTTCAAGAATGAGTTCAAATTCGTCGGTTTAAAGTATCAAAAACAACATTTCAGGACGAATTTGAGCTCATTCTTGAAAGAAAAGAGAAAATCAAGCTTAAGGGTTCTTCAGAAAGAAGATAAGAACTGAATTGAACTTCCAAAATTGATTTGACTTTCGAATTTAGAGAAATTTTTGATTTCAAATTAATGGAATGTTCAATTGACCGAGTCAACCCAAAGTTTAGCTTTTTTTTTAAAAGTCAACACTAAATTGAAAGTTTAGTTAACCACGCCTAGAGTTCATTGTTTAATCGACCAGATTTTGTAAGTTGCATGTTTAATCGACAGTTTTCCTAAACGAATACTAAAAATGAAACCTTACTTTTTTCTTATCTTCTTTTTAAGAAACTAGACATTGACTTGTGTGATGTACAGATAGATAGATAGATAGATATATAACTTTAGATAAGAATCTTGTTGAATACTAATTTTTGAAACTCAATTTTATATAATAGGATATATATATATATACACATATTATGGTTTAGATAATATTTAAGAATCTTATTGAAGACTAATTTTTGAAACCAACTTTATATAATAGGATTTGAAACACAATTTTAAATGATAGGATATTGAAAAGTTTAAATCGTTGAATTTAATATGTAGAAAAATTTTGTTGGTTAGTAACTTTTGAAACTCAACTTTATATAATATGATGATTGTTTTAGTAAGTTACAATTTTGAGATTTCTAATTCGATTGTCAAGAATATACGACGCTCCTTTGAGAAGTAACAATTAAAGGTTGAAAATATCCAACCATCCAATAAAAAGTTGGTATTGTAAATTCATAATATTTATTTCGATTGTACAAGTTATGCCTTAATGCAATTATATGTTACTTTTTGGAAAGGCAAGTAGAAAGCCACATATCCTCTTTCAAACACATTTTGGCTCAACTCTTTATGTTATTTAAGCCTTAATACTATTTTACTTAGTTTTGTAGATAATGTTATTGCAAATTGAACAGTTTCTGTTAGTATTAAGGAGACGAAATTCTGATTATCCGATTTGCGCGTACCCCAAAGCTTAATTGCTTTCAGAATTAGAGTATAAAGATACATTTCACTTTATTAATTTTGGGTTCGTCAACTGAATTTATTATAAAGGAAAAATCTTTAAGAAGGAAAAAAAGAATTTATTTAAGTGGAAATAAAGAGTGAAATGGGAATCATAATCATCAACGCACTTAAGAAAATTGGAGACCCACCAAGTTGTTCAATCTCTGTTTCTATTGGCCGTTACTAAAGTTTTCTCGAGAAAATCGTTTCAGCATTTAGATTATATTTAGCTCATCACTCTCTCACGCAACTTCTGCTTTTGTTCTACAATTTATAAAATCGTCCACGCAAACAAGCAAAACCAATTAATCTCTGCAGAAAAGGCTGAAACCTCTTAAAGTTCCTTTCCTTTTTTTACTCACCAACAATCTATTCAGATTATCCTCTCATTCTACGGACAACAATGTCAGAAACATTGAAGTCAGAGTCTTTCGATCCAGAAGTTTCTCAAAGGTTATGTTCAAAGACTTTGATGCAGAGCATTGTTCATGAGCTGAAGCTACAGATGAGAATTGGTTTGCCATTGGTGGTTATGAACTTGTTGTGGTTCGGTAAGATGACCACCACATCTGTGTTTCTTGGCCGTCAAGGTGAGCTTAATTTAGCCGGAGGCTCATTAGGGTTTTCCATTGCAAACGTTTCTGGCTTTGCTGTTTTATATGGAATTTCTGCTGCAATGGAACCCATTTGTGGCCAAGCTTTCGGAGCTAAGAACGTTAAGCTTCTCCACAAAACCCTTTTCATGACAGTGCTCTTGTTACTCTTGTTTTCTATCCCGATTTCTTTCTTGTGGCTCAATGTTCACAAAATCCTTATTGGTTTGGGTCAAAGAGAAGACATTTCCTTTATAGCTAAGAGATATCTTCTCTTTCTTCTTCCTGATTTGCTAGTCCTCTCTTTGCTTTGTCCACTTAAGGCTTATTTAAGCTCACAAGGCGTTACTCTCCCCATTATGTTTACAACAGCTGCAGCCACTTCTCTTCATGTCCCCATCAACATTTTCCTCTCTAGAGCTAAAGGACTCGAAGGTGTAGCAATGGCTGTTTGGATAACAGATTTCATTGTCGTGATTCTTCTTACAGGATACGTGATATTCGCAGAGCGATTAAAAGACAACAAATGGAAAGAAGGTGGCTGGTTGGACCAATGTCCTCAGGACTGGCTCACACTGATCAAGCTTAGTGGACCATGTTGTCTGACAGTGTGCCTGGAATGGTGGTGCTACGAGATCTTGGTCCTTTTAACAGGGAGGTTACCAAACCCAGTGCAAGCCGTATCAGTCTTGATTATAGTTTTCAACTACGACTTCTTAGTTTACGCAGTGATGATTTCTCTAGGCACATGCGTTGGAACACGAGTGTCCAATGAGCTAGGCGCAAATAATCCCAAGGGAGCTTATAGAGCAGCTTACACTACACTCGTTGTGAGTGTTGTTTTTGGCTGCATTGGAGCTTTACTGACGATAAGATGTAGAGGTGTTTGGGGGTCTCTGTATACTCACCATAACCAAGTGATATTAAACGGTGTGAAGAAGATGATGTTGATAATGGCGGTTGTGGAAGTTATCAACTTCCCACTAATAGTTTGTGGCGAGGTTGTCCGCGGAACAGCAAAGCCGTCACTTGCAATGTATGCGAATCTTGGTGGATTCTATCTATTGGCTTTGCCTTTAGGAGCAACTTTAGCATTCAAGGCTAAAGAAGGGCTTGAAGGGTTCTTAATTGGTTTTTTGGTTGGTATCTCTGTTTGTTTATTGATATTGCTCAACTTTGTTGTGAGGATAGATTGGAAGAAAGAAGCTAGAAATGCACAGATTCTAACATGTAACACAGAGGAAGAACAAACATCACAAGATTTAAGACAAGATAGGATCTCAAATTGAAACCTTGAGAAGTGTCTGCAGAAGATTCCGGTTAAGCATATAAGTAAATATGTGTTATATATTTTGCAAGTAAAAGCTGATTCAAGTTTTTTCAGTAGATTTCCAACAATTGCAAAAGCAAAGTGTTTGTGGCAGTGGTAGTTTAGCGAATTCAGGTTTTGAGCAACTGTAACTTTGATGTTATTAATAATACTGTACTATGATTATGTCAATCGGGGAACACTAAGAGATGCCAAATGTAAAAAGCAAATCGCCCACCGTGCACGACCACAAGGTTAAGAGCCTTGCGCTCTACCAACTGAGGTAGACGGGCTTGTTGTTTGGTACTTCAAGTTTCCTAATACTCACTTCTACAGCTGAATTCTATCG
>OVBA01004863.1:0-21927 GCA_900406435.1 Lepidium aucheri
TATATATATATAAACTAATAAATATTTAACTAAATAAATTTTTTAAAGAAATTAAAATTTAAAAGTAAATATTGGTCATAATTCAGTCTCAGTTAAAGTTTGGATTCGGTTTTCTGAGTACATAGATTTAAGACATGTTTTTGATATTTTGTTGGGTTCGTTCATTTAATTTAGTATTTTGATATTTTATTTGGTTTAATTCATCTGATTGAGTTGGGTATAAATTGAGCTCCAGATCGAGTTTATTTGTATAAAAATTCAGAAAAAATTAGTAATAGAAAAAGTCTAAAAAGCAAAAAAAAGGGTTCTTGATTTGGTTTCAAATCAGTTTTGGATTCGGTTTTTCGGATACATAGATCTAGGATCTATTTGGGTATTTTGTCGGGTTTGATTCCTCTAATTTGTATCAATTTTGATTCAGGTTTCGGGTTCTGAAACAACATTTCATAAACAATATTTTAAAATATCAATACGGGTCAAACAATCCAAATAAACATGGTTTTAAAAATCATCAAAACGGGAGACACTTTTATTTTGGTTATGTTATAAATTATAGGATAAAACTAAGATTGAAGACTACCCTTAAAAGTAGGATTAAGATATATTTTGTTACAAAATTATATATAACAATTCAGATTTAATAAAAATTAAAATATTCTAAGAAAGTTAAACTAAATAAAACATATCCGTTATAAATTATGTTCTGGTTTGGGTTTAGATTCAGTTTTCCACGTACATAAATTTAGGATCCATTTTTGATATTTTATTAGGTTTGGTTCATCTAATTCAGTATTTTGATATTTTACCGGGTTTGGTTTATCAAATTCAGTTTGGCATAGAACAAGTTCGGGATAGGGTATATTTTAAAAAAATAACAAAGTAATAGAAAAACTCTAGAACGAAAAAAAAATTGGTTCTTGATTTGATTTTTAGATTAGATTCGAATTCGGGTTTTTGGATACATAGATCTAAGATTCATTTGGGTATTTTGTTAGATTCGGTTCCTCTTATTTGGATTGACTTTGATTCAAGTTTTGAGGCTTTAATTCGTAAATAATATTTTAAAATATAAACTTAAATAAACACAATTTAAAAATTAATCAAATTACAGTTTATAACACAAGTATAATCTTAGTAGACTTTTAAATGGAAAACAGATTATATATAGATGGATTTTCATATTTAAAAAAAAAATCTATATTTCTATCAAAAATAAAAATTTAATTATAAAATGTTAAAAATAAAATATTTTGATCAACACAAAACAGCATAAACTTATATTATATAAGTGTTATAACGATTATTTCATTAAAAATAAACTTTCATATATTATTTTAAACTCGTGATCCTATACTATATCATGATTTAAAATCATGATCTAACTAAAATAATTTGCGACTAAAATCAACATATTTTACATTTTTATTTCTACAAAGTCATACACACAACAATGATAACAAAATAAAATATATGGTTTATTAACGAGCTAAAATTAAAATAAAATGTATAATATATCTATATTACAAAATAATACATCTTAAACTTTCGCATTTATAAATATATTTTATACGCAAGTGACCTTTAGCTTAGTGGCAAGTAGTAAGTCCACTAAAGGCAGAGCACTTACATGTCTCGGGATCGAGTCCCGCCGTCTGCATTATGCAGGAATTTGGCTAATGGACCGGCCAGTTATGACCTAATATTGATAAAAAAAAAGTATTTTATACAAATCAAATATCATTGAAAATTTAAAAATCCAGAAAATTAATAATAAAAATATCTCCTTTATATTTAATTTTTGTCAAAAAATAATCTCGGATCAAAATCTAGTTATTATTAATTCACGTCCATTACTTCTTACGTATATATAGTGGAGGGAGAACTATAAAATAATACAGTCCGTAAAATTATCAAACACGTTTAAAACATCCACTAATTCTATAACGCCGACCGTTATCTTAATAGGGTCCATGGGTTTAGGTCCATCTTACCGGTCGATAAGTTGGTACGCTATATTTGGGAGGTTTTAAAGACTTGTTTATCGACTCTACAAATCATCACAAGATCTTTCCATGTGGTTTGTCTTCACTTACACGGTTCCGAAAATCACTTCCCGGAAGATCACCCATTTTTTGACTACTCCAGCTCAAACACGCTTAACTCTAGAGTTCTCTGTAGATAAGTGACTAAAAAGATAAGTGCACTTTTGGTGACATAGGTGGCCAAATCAATTATTTTAAACCTCTCTCCATTCACCACCACATATCATATTTCCTTAAACCGGGGTGTTACATTTCACCCCACTAACAAACCGTAATGTCCTTGTTGCATACCAAGGTCGTTACCCCCGTGACGGTGTGAGCCCTTTTGTCTCCACACACGTCTAGGTTCGACTCTGATACTACTTATAACGCCCTAACCGCCACCTTAATGGGCCCTACATCCTCTTCGGACCTATTGGCCAACCTTACCAATCGACAAGTCGGTACGCTACATTCGGGAGGCTTTAAATACTTGTTTACAGACCTTACAAATCACCACATGATCTTTTTCCGTGTTTTGTCCTCACTTACACGATTCCGAAAATCACTTCCCAGAAGGTCATCTATCTTTTGACTACTCCAGCTCAACCACGCTTAACTCTGGAGTTCTCTTTAGATAAGTGACCGAAAATATAAACGTACTTTTGATGACATAGGTGACCAAATTAAATATTTTAAACCTCTTTGCATATATCACCACATGTCATATTTCCTTAAACCGAAGTGTTACAAATATAATATCTAATCTAATTTGCAAACTCTGCATATGTGTCAACATCATCGAGTCTTTATATGCATATTCTTCTTCCCATCTCTCGTTTGACTTTTTGACATGATGTAATGGAATTGTCCGTCCACCACCAAATACAGATTTTTTACAGCAAAAAACAAAAAGATCTCAAAAAATCAGAGCTTTAATAGAAAAAATGTCAATTTAATTTTGTATTTACCGAAAATAGTTGATTAAACTTTGAATTTTGGATATAGTTAATTAAACTTTTAAATTTTTGTTAACTTTTGAAAAACCCTCAATTTTGCATTGATTAAGCCTATTTAACCTTTCGCGAAAATGAAATCAAAATTGACCCTGAAATCGAAAACCAAATTGACTTAGTTAACGCAAAGTTGAGAGTTTTTTTGGAAGTCAACAAAAAATTAAAAGTTTAATCAATTATATCTAAAATTATTAATCCAACCGTTTTTGATAAATATAAGATTAAATTTTTATTTTTCCCAATATCAAACCCATGAAGCTGAAAATCAATTTGGCATATCAAAACAAAATTTCAATGCAGATCCTTGCCCATAAATTTTACCTTTACATAAGTATCGTTATTAAATCTCGACGATACTCTAATAATCATGTTAGATATAAAAGTGTTTTGAAAACTAGACCGGACATCGATTTGGTAATATTATTAGATAGTTAGTCAGATCTGTTTAATCGGTTGGACCGAATTTTTAATTTTATTGTATATACATAAATACAAAACATCTAATTTTTTGGATATTATGATTATGTGTAAAAATAGGCATTACATATTTGAAATTTTTGAAACAGAAAAAATAATATCTATTAAAATGAAATTAGAAAGAATTAGAGAATAATACAAATATTCTATGAAATTTGATAATATGACATTTATGTTTGACAAAAAATATAAATAATAAAATAATATATATTAATACACACATAGAAAACTATCTACTAATATTATCTATGACTTATAAAAACTAACATTACAAAATATCATTTATGTTAGTTATAAATTATTATGTATATCAAAAGAGTATGAAAGAAAGTGAATTTAATGGTTTTAACTTTTAATTTTCAATTTTTTTTCTATTTTATAAAAATAATATATTTTTTGAAAATATATAAATTACGAGTGAACTGGGTTTTAATATTGACATGGGTCACTGATTTTACCGGTTTTTAATCACTGTTACTGGTTTAATTTAAATCCGGGTTTTAGTTCAACTCGAATCAATTTTATTAAGGAGTTACAGTTGAACTGGTTCGACCGGCCGATTTGATCCGGTTTTTAAAACACTACTTAAAATCAAAAATAGAGATGGAGATAGTTTTATCTTTGATGCTAGTCTCTAGTTTGATTCGTCGGAGGAGAGATGTCGACTATGTCGACTTTCCTCTCATGTCTGAGCTTCATCTCTCACTAATTCAAAGATAAACTCTTAATAAACAACACAACCTCGATTGATAACAAACAAAAAGTTCAAAAATTAATTAATAAAATATAATTTTAAAGCTACAAAAAATCTCGACCTTCGTATAATGATGCCGATTTGAAACTCTCAACTGCCGAAATGTTTTAGATGGTCTTGTACAGATCGGATTCTCCATATCGCTCGCAACCTGATAATATTAAGGGTTGTCAAATTATTTCCCCTGTATTTATTTTTTTCACACAGAAAATGTAAACATTTTTGCTATTTAGTTTGTCCAATCAATTTTTCAAAACTTAAAAAATCGTCAACTTTATTAAATTATCTAGAAAAAATCATTTTCAATTAAATTGCAAAATAATTTACTATGTGATTTATTAGTGTTTTTAATTTGCGGTTGGTAAATGAAACAAATCGTTTTTGAAATGTAGTTTTTGGTCGATTGCTCTGAATTAGTGAAGATGATCATGGACTCTTCTGTTTAACCAGCTTTTATACCATATTTGGACAATTGAGTAAAGCTGAAAAAAATACAATAACAAATAAATGTAGAATTTTTTTACTTATGATCCCAAATTTCAAAATCAATCTGCTTTATGGGTTGATCGAGATACTTACGTCATTAATCTTACGATGACTACGACATGACTAAGAACATCCAAATATAAAAAAATAAAAATTAAAGATCTATTAACAATACAAAAATTGAAAGGATATAAAAATAAGAAAAAAATAACTAATAGAACCTACTATATTTTATATATTACTAGGATAACCTTTTTTCAAATTACTTAAATAACCTATTTTTTCAAATGTACCTATTTTACCATTCACTCTAAAAATTTCCTATAATCAAATCACATTGAATTTTTTTTAGTTTCTCTATTTCAATTTTTCCAGAAACAAAAACTTATTCTATGTTCTAGTTTTGTTAGGTTACACAATACAAGGTGTCTGAATTAGCTGCTGCATAATCAGGTCTGTGTTCATTTAATTTTAGGAATTCCTAAATAGAAATTATGTTTTTGATTGAATATTGATTAGTATTGAGTTTCTTACGCTTTAAACCATGTTTGATTTCAGTGAATTCAAAGATTGATATTTTTTTCGAGAATATTTGATCGATCAGTCTGATCGGTGTCCAATCGGTCTACCTTTGTATATATAAAAGTTTGACATAGTATAAACAAGACCGATCGATCCACAAAAGCGATCGATCGGTCTTGTTTATCAATCATAGGCACCTTGTCCAATGATTCGGTCTGAGACAAGTCAACACCAATATAGTTGAAAATATGAGTGAGAAGTGTACCGATATAGAGCTCCTTCTTCTTTGATTTTGGTGCCTGAGTCTTCAACTTCACAAGTTCGGATATAAGAACAGCACCAAGGTTAACATCATTTGGTGGATATGCCGAGAACTCATCGAAAAGGTGTTTGACCCCATAAAACACCATCCACAACTCATCATCATGAACCAAACCTGGCTCGTTTGAATAACATAGAATTGCTGATGATCTTCGCAGCAACACAGACTACTGGGTTACGAATATGAGTTATCTTTGCTCCACGAGAAACGTATGTACCTGTCATGATAAGATTTCAAAACCTGGTCGCATCATCGAATTTACCAAATCCAATTTCCTTATGGTGCGGAAAACCAAATATATCACACACCTCATTAATTGCTAAGGTGTAGCACTTCTTACTGATGAAGAATGTGCGTTTTCCTTCGCTTCCTATTGGTTCGGAAGGGTCTTTGTAAGTAACCTGACATGTGGCTAAAAACTCACTTACAAGCTTCTCGTGATCTTCTAGGTAGAAAGTTCTGAAACCAATGGTGTCTAACATATTAACCACATCATCCCATAGGCCAATTCCCATAAGTACATACTTAGAAGCAATCCTATTCGGTAAGATGTTAACTTTTTCCATAGCGGCTAAGAAAATTGAGTCATGTTTTTGCTACTTAGAGGAAGCCGGGAAGTTAGCTAGATCTTTTTCTTGATCCTCTTTGGACTGATGTGTTTTCACCTATAATGTGTTGCGGGGCATCTGCAGTTATAGTAACATAAATTAAAATTCTCAATAGCGTAACATACAAAATACTTGCATTGTTTTTAAATAAAAAGAATCACTAACATTCAAAGGAAGAATCGTTATTTTTTCTACAAATCCCTAATTCACAATAACTTCATAATTTGATTTCTTATTGTTTTAATTTTGGGATAATTTTGAAATTAAACCCAACCTCAAAACTAAACTCAAAAAATTCACAATTTTGGTGTAATTTCAACTTAAAAAGCTAAACCCAACCTTAAAACTAAACTCAAAAAATTTTACAATTTTGGTGTAATTTCAACTACAAGGAGACAGATCGGTCTTGTTTGTTCTGTCAATCTACAACTTGACCACCATTACCAGACCGATCAATCCATGCTGAGGCTGATTGGTCTCGTTTTCTCTGTAAATCTACAACTTGACCACTACTACCAGATCGATCGATCCACACCGAGACCGATCGGTCTCATTTTCTCTGTAAATCTACAACTTGACTAACATGACTAACCGATCGGTCTACTACTAGATCCATTGGTCCCGGTTTATCTGTTAAATAGTTGTCAAGTACGTATACATAAATTGATCGGTCCAGTAAGTGATCTATGTTGCATGTTGATGTGTCGCACAGTAAGTGTATTGGCAGTAAGGGATCTTTCAGCTAACGTTGCTTTTACACGAGCTGTGAACAAGGTTTCTAGTTCCCTAGTGAGTTCATGGCGTTTCTCAAACCACTCTGCAATCCGCTTGCACAATTCTTCTAAGAAACAAGCAATTGGATATTCACAAACACTCCTTATTACATTATTCAAAGACTCGGCAATATTGCTTGTCATTATATCATACCTATTCCCACGAAAATGTGCTCGAGACCATAATCAAACATCAGCTTTGTCTAAATAAGCCCCAAGTCAAGGATCTTGAGTCTTGATGTCATTAAAAATTGCCGTAAATTTAGAAGCTTTGTAGACTTTGATGGCTTTTTTAAACAAAAACAACGTAGTAGACTTCTTAAATTTGGTTATTAGATTCTGGAATAGGTGGTACGTACAGATTCCCCATTTGGCATACTTAAACACCTCTTTGATAGATTTTCCAATCGACTTGTGTCTATCAAATATAGTTATCAAATCTTCATCGTCCCCATAAACCAAACGCAATTTATCAAAAAACCACTCCCATGAAGCATTATTCTCGCAATCAACAATTCCAAAACCCAAAGGGAATATCATACCATTACCATCTTATCTAACATCACATAGCAAAATACCTTTGAACTTTCCTTTCAGATGAGTGCCATCCACAACGACTATTTTTCTTATAAACTTAAACCCAGAGATACATGCACCGTATGCAATGAACAAAAATACTTAAACCTATCTTCTCCATCACATTCAAGTCTACAAATAGTACCTGGATTGGCAGCATTAATCCTGTGCAAATATATGGACAAATCCTCATATCCACTCTCTCAAGTACCTCGTTCCATCTCCCGGGCATGAACTAAGGCCCTATATGCTTTCCAGTAATCAATATCAATACCATAGGTAGTCTTCATGGCCTGCATTATATGCAAAGGTCTGATCCCGACATTTATATTCCCAAATTTAGCCACATACAACTCTCCAATTAATTTAGGTGTAGCTTGTCGATGACGATTGTCCCTCTCCATAACGGAACATGTGTGAGTCCCGATGAATATCCTTATTTTAAATTGATAAGTTTTTCCTATTGTTGATGCTCGAATCTTCTAGGTACATCTGCTTACATTACATGCAAAACCAGCAACTCTTTAGACGACTTGATGGTTGTGAAATCAAAGTTCCCTAGAAAAGTTATGGAACATAATTTCTTCAGTAACTCATCCTTGTTAGCATATATTTTTCCTTCTTGAATTTCCTCGAAAGACGGGAGAGTGTTTTGAGTAGATTCGAAATTATCTGTTTGTTGCTCTTCGTGATCTTTGTTTACAGAATAATCTGAAGAATCTGAATTACCATTCATGAAACTGATATAATTACCCTCTCTATAAATATCAAAAGTAAAATTTCCTGCATCATCAAAACCATAGTCTTCAAGAGCACAACTTTGTGATTGAACTTCACATAATTTGTTCGGAAATGCACTGTTAGCATCATCTTCATAACTTCCATTAAGTGTGCTACTTTTTTCATTGAATTCATTACAATTCTCGTTCCCTACATCGATAGTGCCACTTTTTTCTATGTTTTCATCATAATTCTTGTTCCCCTCATCGATAGTGCTGCTTTTATTGTCATGTTCATTACACACTTCATTCCCCGTATTGATAGTACCACTAGTTTCAACAGTTTCCTCGCCATCTTTATTAATCTACACACATATAAAACAATAAATATTTTGAGTTAATAATTTTTAGTCAGATTAGCAGCATATCCGAATGATTTAAAAATATCGGTTCCATAGTTTTAATGTGTTGATCGATCTGAATATGTATAGAGCGATCAATTTGAGTTTTTTCAAAGATGCTATTTGGTCTTTGATGTACAGACCGATTGGTCTGCACCCAGATCGATCAGTCCGAACATTGCATACCATATAGCTTTTCAGAATGACTCAAACCGATCAATTGGTCTGAACATTGCAGACCATATAGCTTTTTCAGAATGACTCAGACTGATTGACTGGTCTGCTCATAGATCAATCGATCTATGCATCCAGAAAAAAAGGTCTGCTAGATTTTTGGAAGACTTGCAGGAATTGCAGGAAGTCTGCTAGATTTTTGGCAGACTTGAAGGAAATTTGCCAGATTTTTGGCAGATTTGCGGGAAGTTTGCTAGATTTTTGGCAGAATTAAAGGAAGTCTGTAAGATTTTTGGTATATTTGCAGGAAGTCTGCCAGATTTTGGCAGACTTGCAGGCAAATTTCCAAGAAGTCTGCCAGATTTTGGCAAACTTGCAGGAAGTCTGCCATATTTTTGGTAGACTTGCAGGAAGTCTGCCAGATTTTTGGTAGACTTGCAGGAAGTCTGCCAGATTCCGGTAGACTTGTAGGAACTTTATCAAAACTAAAAACTTTCAAATACAAAACCTTAAAAGCAGATAATTTGATAGAATTGTTACATGAACATCAATAGGCAATGAATCCTTATTGATTGACTAAAATCTTCTGTTTCTTTCACTATAATTTAAGAATTTCTGAGAAGCTCTCTTCATTATATATACTTTTAAAAGGGAAAAGAATATCCTTTTTATAGACCTAGAATATTTCTATTTTCGAATAAGCTTATTCAAATCTTTCTAAATTACATACTAAAAGGAAAAGTCAGTGTTTTGAAAATCGGGCCGGACCGGCCGGTCAGATCGGTTCCATCGTGACTCCTTAATAAAACTGGTTCGAGTTGAACTAAAACCGGGATTTAAATTAAACCAGTAAAATCGGTCAAAACCCGGTGAAACTGGTGACCCGGGTCAATACTAAAACCCGATTCACTAATAATTTATCTATTTTTAGAAAAAATATATTTATTATTACTTTTGTTTTATAAAATAGAAAAATAAAATTTAAAAATTAAAAGTTAAAACCATAAAAAGCTATCTCGATATATATATAATAATTTATAACTAATATAGAAGGTGTTTTGTAATGTTAATTTTTAAAAATCATAGATGTTATTAATAGATAGTTTTTGATATGTGTATTAACATGCATTATTTCTTTATTTCATATTTTTTTGGTCAAACATAAGTGTTATATTATCAAATTTCATAGAATATTTGTATTATTTCTTAATTCTTTTTAGTTTCTTTTTAATAGATATCATTTTTTCTGTTTTATGAATTTCAAATATGTTATACTATTTTTACCTATAATTATAGTATCCAAAAAATTAGATATACATATATATATATATGTATATATATAATAAAATTAAAAACTCGGTCCAACCGATTGAAATGGTCTGACCAACTATCCAATAATATTACCGAGTCGGTATCCGGTTTGGTTTTCAAAACATTCGGAAAAGTACAACTCATTGTTTTTTTGTTTTGGAAAAGGGTATAATAGTAATTAATAATAATAGAGAAAAAGTGGATTATATAAGTAATTTAAAAAAAAATTATCTAAAAAATTTATAAATTAAAGTAGGTTATTATAATAAATTTCCGTAAAAATAATTACATTAAAACATTAAAAAATATTGTGTGAAGAACTTACCGGCCATAATACTATAATGATATTTTCTAGCAATACTATCATCAAAAGATGGTAGGGAAATGAATTGGTTATCAAAAATAGGATCGCATGAGATAATTGTAGTGGCATAATCAAAATATATCTTATAAGCAATATTATAAGCTTTGTATTGGCTATGTTCTTTTATCATCAGGAAATTTTGAATTATTTTTCAACCATTCTTAGTGATAGCTTACAAGAATTTCAAGGTTGGATACTCGTAGTTTACGTTTATTTTCACAAAAAAAGAAAAGAAAAAAACTGGACACATGAGAGATATCTATAAAATTAATCGGAATATATAAATGCTTGAAAAATATATGAAACGGAAAAGAATTTACAGTTCGGTTAGCAAGAATAAGCTCAATTGGATTACCAAATATTTTTCAGTCATTTTCCATGAATGAAGGATTTTATATTCAGTGAATATTGGCATGCGGTAAGAAGATCCATTCAGTGAATGTTGCTGTATTCAACCGAATCAAATATCAGTAATTGAAAAGATCATTCAAAAAAGTTTAGTCGTTTGATCCATCTTTTTCAATATATATATATAGTATATATATATATATACAAATAATTTAATAATTGTCAAGTAAACTATTTTTTACATATTTTATTGGACTTGATTCCATTGAGTTTCTTAATTCGGTCGTATTTATTGATCCATCGATTTAAACTATATGGCTTATAAAAACCATGCCGAATATGTTTTTCCTCCATATCAACTATATATAGGAATGATTTTTCTATTAAGATACTTACTAGATGATTACCCATGCGTTATATGAGACTATTTGTTCTGTAAAAAAAAAAAATATATATATATATATATATAATTATTTATATTTATCTAAAAAATATATATGATATATGTTTGCATTCTATTCATTTTATGATTTGATTTGCATTTACAGTTTATTATATATATATATATATTGAATATACTAAAATCAATTTATAATGATGATTCGTGTTATGTACAAAATTTTATTTTTGATGCATTACATAATTTGTTTGATTTGTGTTTATTTAGCGTGTTAGACACATGATTATCTAAGGTTTGTAAATTTTGTGTACATTCATCTAGATTTTTCATATCTGTGTTTATTTAAGTTTTTAGACCTATGTTCATTTCGGAATTTCTAACTCATGTTATTTAGATCATTACACTCGTGTTTGTTTAGCTTTTAAATTTATGAGTTGTTCATTTGCCATAAATCTATAATTTTTTAATAAACATGAAATAACAAAATCTAGACTATTATATTTTGAAATAAATATGACAGGAATTCAAGCAATATTGTTATTAAAATTTTTTGACTCATTTGGTTTTCAGACACGTGTTATTTAATTTTTTAGATTTTAGTTCATTTAGATTTTTATATATGTGTTCATTCAAGTTCTTAGACCATATTAAATTTTTAATTTTATGGTCATTTAAGTTTTTAAACTCGTATTCATTTAGGATGTTAGTTAAACTCGTGTTCATAATAATATACTTTTAATGTAACTCAAATTAGTTATATATATTTTTGATTAACAATATTAAACTTAGTGAATATGGTATGTGTTTTTATTATATTTCATTGTTAATTGTAGAAATACGTGATTATGGAATTATGATTATATTATAATGTAATGATGATATAAATCGTAAATAGTAATAAATACCCAATGAAAAGAGTATGTTAGTAATGATGATAATTAGTTGTATCATGATAATATATAAAATATGGTAAGTATATTAATTAATAATTTGTTTTAGACATCATTACAAAGAGTTTAATTTGTGTTTACCTTAAATAAATCCCTTTTTTTAAACTACCATTGATCCTAATTATGTTTCAACTTGTTTTATATATTATTATGATACAATCAATTGTATTGGTTAATAATTCTTGTTTTAAGTGTATTAACTTAGTATTGTTATGTTTAAACATCATTACGATAATTTTAATTTCTGTTTACCATAAATAAATCTCAATTTTTTCTCTACAATTTTATATTATTAAATATTATTTAAGTAAATAGGTTACGTGTGTTTATTACGATTTCATAATTCATTTTTAAAAAACATGATCAAAGAATATGTTAGGAAAAGGAAAGGTGGAAGCAATTCCTGAAGAAGTTCAGGAAGAACCAAAAGAGGCTGAAACAGCAGAGCTGAGTGCTCAAGCACTTGTTTCAATTTTATTTTCAATCCCTCATCTATAATAAATGAAAATATTTGTATCATAATAATTACAGAAAATGGTAAGTGCCTTAAGTAATAGATGCCGTTTTTTTATCGAAGAAAGGGAGAAAAGCCTTCCTTAAACTTTATTCAAAACGTATTAAAACTAAACATTAATGTCTGTAGAAGATGAAGAATCATCCCTATCCGCATAAAAAAGCAAAGAAAGTGAGTCTGGAACAAAGGACAAAGCATGAAAACCAAGCGGTAAAGTAAACGCATAGTTCGCTAATCTATCGGCAAGACTATTAGCTTTCCTATACACATGTGTAAAACGGACTATCCAGTCCCTCATAACAAAGCCATGACACAAACGTACCAGGTTAAACAAGGGATGAGTATCCTCAATCCCTGTCGTTAGATACCCAACCACAACCTTCGAGTCCACTTCTAATACAACTTGACGAACTCCCTTCTCCCATGCTATGTAAAGACCGTAGTAAACTCCCCATAACTCAGCTAAAAGAGCAGAACAGTACCCAATATTAAGTGAGAAGCCACCACACCATTCACCCTCACAATCCCTCATCACCCCTCCTGCTGTAGCCAAGCTCGGATTCCCCCGTGAAGCACCATCCATATCAATTTTCCACCAATGTACTTGCGGGCGTTTCCATAACACTACTTGTGTCGTACGAGTTGGTAGACCAGGTTGAGTACGCATCCACACATGAGAAGAAGATATCTCACATCCCATGTTAACAAGAAAGCGAGTACGATCACGACATTTGAAGTCTGAACCAAACACATATCCACAACGCCACTTCCAACCCCACCAAACAGCCATACCAGACAATGTGGGCCAAGAGATACCATCCACCACATATTTATCACTCAAATTTGTGAATAGCCACTCCAGTAAAGTCTGCTCATAGAAAACAGTTCTGCGAGAGATAGGAACAAGGCGATTCCAAATACCTAACATTGCGGGACACTCCCGAAGAACATGTAAAATCGATTCTTCTGCTTCCCTACAAACCGGACACATCGATGTTGATGAGAGATGACGTCTAAACCTTTCAGCATTTGTCATGATCACTTGCCTTGCAACAAGCCACAAAAAACATCGGACTCGCTCTGTAACTGGGGCTCGCCAAATGCTATGATAATAGGGAGACATATCCTGTGTTGGTATCGGGTTATGTGACAGCCAGCGGTATGCAGATTGCATCGTGAATCTTCCATTCCGAGATAAAGACCAAGCAATTCAATCTGCTGATCCAGTGAAATTATCTAACACAAAAGCTCGAAGATGAAGTTGACTTTGTTTATCTATATAAGGAAAAATATGAGAAAAGTTCCAACCCAAAAAAGCATCCCATAGTTCACAAAGCTTCAGGTTAATCTCATGATTAGGTATGGGATTCGTTATACGGACCAATCAATCAACGGTAATGTCGTAAGCCAACAGTCTTGCAAAAAACGAATAGTAGAACCATTTCCAAGAACCCATCGCAAAAATTTGGTAGAATAACCTCACGCAAACCCAAGAGGATGCTACGCCACATCGAAGACATATTACACTTGCTGGTGGTCCAATCCAAATGTTGAGTGTCACCTACTTTGTATTTCGATTTGACCACCCTAAATCACAAATCATCACTCCCTGTAAGAACTCACCACCCTAACTTAGCGATCAGGGATTTATTCATATCTTCAGCACAACGGATTCCTAACCCACCTGATCCACGGAACGAACACACAACCTCCCAAGAGACGAGATGTTGTCTACGTTGGTCCGAACTGCTTCCGCATAGGAATGAGCGGGATATCTTATCGATTTGGTTCAGCATTGATTTCGGGAGATAAATGGAACTCATAACATGAACCGGAAGAGATGTGATCACTGCCTTTGTAAGAGTAAGGCGACCAGAAAAACTCAAGCAAAGACTCTTCCAACCCGCTAGTTTTGATGAGGCTTTCGAAAGAATCTCATTAAATGAGTCTTTATTAATCGACTTATGCAAAATAGGTATACCAAGATACTTGCCTAACTCATGTGTTACTCCAATTCCACTCGCTTGGCTAATTGCTTGGGCTAACTCTCGAGAGACATTAGAGGAATTTTTTTTATTTCTCTAGACTCACCTTTTGACCCGAAGCATTACAAAACTTCTCTAAGACCTGACGGATCACCGAGATTTGTGATACTGAAGCTTCTGTAAATAAAATCAGATCATCGACAAAGCATATATGGGATAGTGGAGGACCACCTCGTGAAAGACAAATTGGTTTCCACTGCTTATTAATAATCGATGAATCAATCAAGTGGCAAAGTCGTTCTATGCATAGAACAAACAGATAGGGAGATAACGGATCACCCTGTCGAAGACCACGGCGAGGTTGAAAACTATCAGTCTTTTCCCCATTCCAAATGAGTCTCCTCGATGGACCCATCACACAGTTCATGATCCAATGAATCCAAGAGCTCGGAAAATTTGCAGCCCTGAGAGTGTCTTCCAAAAACCCCCAACGGATTCGATCATAAGCTTTCTCTAAATCCAATTTCAGGAGCATCCAACCTCATCTACCCTTTTTACGTCTGATGGAATGTCCTGTCTCTTGGACCACTATAATATTATCCACACTAAGCCTGCCAGGAATGAAACTAGCTTGTGTCGGACCAATTAGTTTAGAAATAAACTTCTTCAGCCTTATAACCATTGTCTTATTAATGGTCTTGAATAGTACATTACACAAGCTAATGGGGCGAAACTGCTTGATCGACTCTGGTTTTAAGACTTTACCAATCAGAACCAAGAGTACATCATTCATACCCATCGGTAATACCCTTGACTCAAAGAAACGTAGTACGAAATCCACTATTGACTGACCCACAGTATCCCAACACTCTTGGTAAAAGATTGGCTAAAACCCATCCGGACCAGGTGCTTTAAATTTGCCCATGCTACGTATAGCACTCTCGATCTCTACCATTGTAAAAGCCTTATCTAAAACAATACCATCTTCTCAACTCAGTCTAGCAAAACCCGAACTTGGAAGCGAGTTAGTCTGTACAGGAACATCAGACAAAGAGTACAAGTTCGTATAAAAGGATATCGCTAAGCGTTCCAACTGGCTTTGGTCCTCAATCCAAATCCCTGTATCATCATGCAGCATATCTATCTTGTTATGCTTTCGATGTATCACTGTGGAGGTATGAAAGTACCTTGTATTATGATCCCCCAGCAAAACCCATTTCTCCCTGGATTTTTGAAACCAAAGAACTTCCTCCTGTTCTAAAATATTCTCAAACTCCATCAACAAATATTCTTCTTCAGCAATTAAATTATCCGTAGGGGAGTGAACAAGAATAGCTTGGAGCCATTCAATTCGCTGTGTCAATGTTTCCTTACGTCTTTGAATATTCCCAAAGACTTCACGATTCCATTTTCTCAAATTGCCTTGTAGCCTACAAAGTGCTTCCGGAGTACTTAAATCCGAGCGCCAAGATGCCTGGAGAAGCTCTTTAAACCCGTCATGTTTCAACCAAGCCGCCTCAAATCTAAGTGGACGCCAGCTAGGATTTGCATCAATGCTCAGACATAACTGAAGATACAGGGGAGAGTGGTCCGATGCTAAGAAAGGAAGATGTCGCACATCAGCCTCATGAAACTTGAGCCGTAATTGGGGACAACAAATGATACGATCCAATCTCTTAGCCACAAAGTTACTAGTAGAACGTCCCCTCTTCCACGTATAAGGATTTCCCCGAAACCCCATATCAATAAGAGAATGATTCTGAATCCAGTTTGAGAATAGTAAAGAGTCGAAGGATAGACTACATTCCCACCTACTCTCTCGTCCGTCCGAAAATTGTATTAAAATCTCCACCAATTAAGCACGGTGCATCAAGTGAAGAGATAATACGACTCAGCTGCTCCCACAAACCTGAACGTCGTGATGCTGTTTGAGCCGCATACACCATAACTAAGTGAATCGGACCCAAAGACAAGGCAATTCGAGCATGAATAAACTGATCCGAGCTTTCAACTATATCTATCGTACCAATACTAGAGCGCCAAAGCAGCCATAAGCCCCCCCTACTCTGACCAATTCATCAACACGACTAGAATGATCAAAATCCAAACCTTGACAGATGATCCGTGCTCTGTCACCACCCGCATGTGTCTCAAATAAAGCAAGAACATCAACCTTGAAATTTTTCAACAAGTATCGTACTGAACATCTAAAATTGGGTTTATTTGCCCCCCGACAATTCCAAGAAATGCAATTCATCATAAACAAGCACCTAAGAGATGAATAAAGAATCCCCGGGGAACAATATTATGCTAACATTGAAGCCAAACCATCAGCATGTGACTCAGTTTCCTGCATAATCTCATTATGTATTAAAGCATCTCGATCCTTCTTCGGAAAGGAAGTGATCATGACCTCAGGCGGTAAGTACGGTTTACTTGATAAAGAAGTACCACCACTTCCACTCGGCGTCGTCGTACAATTATTTGAAGAAACCTTTAACCCACTTTGATTCACATTATGATTCACTAAAGGAATAGGTTCCGAGTTAGGCTACAACTTATCAACCATGAAACTCCCACCCACGCATCCAACATCCGAGTTTTCAATACGTAAATGTTTCCCTGATATAGATAAAACTACCACATCAGACGAGGTTCCAAACACTAGTTCACACGTGAGTCTCAAAAATGATTGGTTATGGTTTACTCTATTCTTCTCGTGAGTCCTTCCTCCATTAGTTTTTCTATCCATCTTCACACTTGTCTGTTTATCAAATGTTGAAGACACATTCGAATTCAACTCCAATTTACCCTGACTCGCAAATATCAAAGTCTGATTTGTTTTGGTCGATTAGCCCTTAGCTCTTGAAACCTGAATCCCCGCATTCTCTTCATCACTACTCATACCAACCTGCTGTTTTTCACTTGTCGAAACAGGTTCCAACGCTAAAGTAGCAAAGCTATTACTTACATTCAATTTTTGTTGGATTTGTTGACTAGATAAATATTTCAAAGCGTGACGAGAGGCCCCTTGAGAGCTTCCTGCAACTTCTGCACCAACCCTCATATTCTCCCCCTGACGCCTTCTGGATCTCTTAACTAGAGTAAATCCATCTTGTAATTGTGGTTGTACATCTTGGTTTTCAACTATCATACGATTTTCAGTAGTCTCCTCCGGAATCCTCTCAACTTTCAGACACGACTGCAAAGAATGACCATAAATACCACATACCGAGCAAATGTTTGGAAGTCCCTCATATGACACAAAGTACCGCACCCCATTCACTTGAATAGACCTTTTCAAAGGTTTGCGTAGATCCACTTCAATATAGATACGGGCAAAACGTGCACGGAGTGCATTAGCCGTAGTATGATCTACACGAAAAGGTTTACATAGTCCACTCGCAAATACATACTCATAGGAAAATGTTCGATCCTTATCCACACCGGAGTCGTAGAGATCACGCTATGTGTAGGATCAAAATTCGCATCCCATGCCTTGACTAATAAGTAGCTACCAAAAACCATCCATGGGCCTCCCGTAAGCGCAGAAAGGAATTCATCATGCGAGCTAAACTTGATCAAAAATTATTGTCTCGGAAGATCAATAACGAAGAACGCACCCGAGGGATTCCATAGTTCCTGTAACTTTTTGTATAGGGCAACCAAACTAACACTTCTCCCAAGAACCTTCACCACAATACAATTCTGCCACTTCAAATTCACTTTATCCAAAACCTCTTGATGAATTGTCACACAAGCTTCCCCTTCTTCCCCGTTAGGGTACTCAACACTTAACCTATGAGCAACGAAATCAATTTTCAATTGAGAATCAGATAGATGAGAAACCTCAAGCCCTGAATCTGCGACCCTAGCCGCCCACGACTTCGAAGCATCAGGTGGATCTCCTAGCAGAATCTCCTTCACGGCAGCCTCCGTCATGTTCTCGTCACTGTCATGATCGCTATTGCTATGGCCACGCATTACCTCTCGACTAATAGATGTCGTTTATAAATGGTAAACAAAATATATTATAGATAATTCTTTTAATTTTTGTCATTTAAAATATAAGAGTAAAATTTTAATTATATTTCATTGAATTTTTATAATAATGACAAATCGTATGTGCACATTGAATTATACAATAAAGTTATTTAAGGGTGTAAATGGTAGCTACAGAATTGTGCTAAATGCGGAATTTGGTAGAATTTTCTTTATTTTTTATGCGGAATTATTTAAAATCAAATGGTACCAGTTGAATTCTGCCGAATGTGAAATCTGACGATTTTTATTTTTTGAATAATTGGATTGACAAATTCTAATTCATAGCCAAAATTCTAATTCATAGCCAAAATCAAATAAATATATTTCATTAGAATAAATAATTTAAAAAATATATCATAAACACAAATACGTTAATTATCAACTAATGAAAATTATCCCACAATTGTTGTTTAATTCCCTCTCATATCATTCGCATATGAGCTTCATTTGTTGTTCCTTCTTTTTCTTGCAAAAAAATTGTTTCTTCCTTCTTTCCGCTTGTCTCATTATTATCAAACTGATCTCTTGGAATTGCATTACCTTGTGAAACATCATCAAAATCAAAGTCTTGGATTTGAGAAAGACAAATGTTGTCCTAAGATTTTTTAGGAAACCAAAACAATCAAACTATAAAAAATATATATATAAATCGAAAAATATATCAATAATTATAAACATTTTTTGATAGATATATATATACCTATATAATACACAATTAATTATTTGATTTTAAATTATTTACTTTGATACTTGTAGTAATTATATATTTTATTAAAATTCTAGTTATGCAATTAAATAAAGTTATATCTAATTTATTATTGAATGTAGATTTTATTTTGTAAATTAATTAATTAGTTGAAATCTTTTGGAATTATTTATGAAATACCATAAGTCACATGTAAAATTAGAAAAAGGTAAACAAAAAGTAGAAAGAAAGAAAAAAATATAAAATACTCAATTCCACAATATTAATTCTTCAAATTTAAATAGTACATGTGGAATGAGAAATATTGTTGGAAGAAAGATTTGTTCGGATTTTCCAAAAAATATAGATTAAAAAGATCAACTTTATATTTAGTATACCTAAGAATTAAAATATTATTAAAAAGAAGAAAATAAGAAAAACTATTTGATGCGTATTATCTTCCATTTGAATTTTCTTTTGAATTGAGATATAAATAAACATGTAATGGCAAAAGAGCTCATAAAATATATTAAAAAGGAAAAAAGTTTATAAGTGTTGGAGGTGGATCTGAGATTCTACTTTGGTCCACTAAAAATAATGGGTCGAATATAAAAGAATTACCCGGTTGCAAGCACTAAGTCTTTAACTCAAACAAAGTATTCAACTCGGCAAAATGTCTCGTATCGGAAGGTTCCATAAACCTGAAAGGAAGTCAGATGACACATAAGCATACAATAAACAGAAGCTTTCATGTTCCGACATAGAAAACTTCCACAAATCTAGCATAAATCTTAACAGATTCAATCTTATCAACAAGATTTGTAAATCTTCCATTATCTTCTACACATGTTAACCGCCTCTACAAATTATAAATAGAGGCACAATCCTTCCGGAATGAGATCCTTTCTGGGCATTCAAAGTCTAATAAGAACATCAATTTGGCATTCACCTGTCTTGTTTCTCAGTTAACTAAGCTCTTGCTCCCATTTAAATCCAAAGTGTCTTTGCCTATTCTCTCCCACTCTCTTAATCAGGAACCATTGTTTTAGTGCTTGTTGTGCTGAAACCGGTTCCAACAGTTGGTGTCGTCTGTGGGGACGATATCGACGAACATCTTCACAAAGGCAATAGGAAACTCTAAAAATAAGAACATGGTGGAAGAAGAACTTACCATCATCTCACCAGAAAGGAGGGAACCTCTCCCTCAGGAACACACCGATCTAGCGGATGGATCAACCACAGATGCAACTCAGACTCAGAAAGAGAGTCGAGAGGAAACCCAGGAGGATATAGATCTTCCACCGCCACCATCAGGGTCACCAACACTCGGAACTTTAGTGTGTAGCCTGATCGCAGAGCAAGAAGCTTCTGATCAAAGAAACGCCGAGAGGTTTGATCGGCTCAAATCTCATTTGAATGAGAGTAGTCGCCTGACTATTCTGAGACTTTCCAAGTCCACAACCCATCACCACCTCGGTACAGGATCACTCTGCCGTACCGAACACGTCAAGACACCATAGCCAAGTGATTTTGGACCCTGTGACCGTATTGAAGATGACGGATGACATAAAGTCTAAATTCCACCAAGCTACTAGCTTGGCACCCAAGATAGGAAGAATCCTAGCTCAGGCAGAAAACTCACTATTCGCACCGCAACTACGGAGAGCCTCGGTAAACAGAGGGTTACGGATCCGATGCCCTCTTACGATGGAAACTCGTATCTTGTAGAGTTTATGAGCGCCTTCAATGTGATGATGAATGGTACCAACTATACCGTACACAACAAAGACGCAGCTTGTTGCCAACACTTCGCAGAAAATCTAACCGGAGATGCCTTAGTATAGTTCACCAAGCTTTCTGCCGGGTCAATCGAAAGCTTTAATCAGCTCATAGAGTTGTTTATGAAGCAATATGCCTTGTTCGTCAATCAGGACACCTCAACTGCCAAGTTGAGATCTTTGAGGCAAGGCTTTGACAAACCTTTGAAGTCGTATCTCGGACGCTTTAAGAAGATACTGACCAAAGCCAAAGTCAGTGACGACATGGAAATCGAAACCCTCCGAATTAGAATAGTGGCCGATGAGGCGCTTAAGTGGGACCTTTTCGTTAACAAGCCCAATACAATCCCTGACGCCCTATATAGGGCAGCGAGACACGCACAATACATAGAGGAAAAACAAACCCTCTCACAAAACCAAAGTGTATAGCGGAAATTTGGTAGGCAAGAAGCAAAAAGAAGTGCATTACGAGCCTAGATAGCATTATAGAGGCAAAGCAAAATTGGCAACTGCTTTTTGAGTCGAGGAGAATAACAGTCCCCGCGACAAATCATTCAGTAACACTTATAACCGGAACGAGTATTATGGGTTCCACAAGAAAGCGGGCTATTCAACCGCGAAGTGCAAACAAGGAAAAACGGCCAAAACCTACATAAACTTTTGTCGTCGTGCCAATTCATACACGAACTTGTGTGCCAG
>OVBA01004864.1:0-21415 GCA_900406435.1 Lepidium aucheri
GGGAATCAAGGAGAAAATCTCAGAGAATCTTGAGAGGATCTACACCCGAAGAACTAGGGCCAAAAGCCTATAAATAGTAGTCCTTAACCTTAGAAAAGGGACACTAAAAAGAAAGAAAAAACCCTAGAACCTAGGAACTAGAGAATTGTTCGATTTCCATTTGTAACGTATTTACGTCTAATAAAGGTGTTTGATTCAAAGTTCCACGATTTCNGTGTTGAGTTTCAGCATCAACAGTTGAGTTTAATTTTTAAATTACCTCGAAATTAAAATTATAATAAATCAATTTATGAAACTATTATGAATTATGAGTTTGAAGAGGAAATAACGGTTCTTCCTGTGAATGTTAGTTATGAAGTATTTTAATTTGAGCAAAACAATGCAAGTGTTTTTATGACATCTAAAATATAGTGGTTGTTTTTATTTGTTTTTTATGTAACGTTGTTGGAAATTTAAATTTAGGTTACTATAACTGCAGATGCCGTGCAAGATGTTACCGATGAAAACACGTAAGTCCAAAGAGGATTGAGAAAACGATCCAGCGAACTTTCCGGCTTCCTCTAAGTGGCAAAAACATGACTCAGTTTTCTTAGCCGCTATGGAAAAGGTTGACATCTTACCGAATAGGATTGCTTCTAAGTATGCACTTATGGGAATTGGCCTATGGGATGATGTGGTTAATCTGTTAAACACCATTGGTTTTGGATCTTTCTACCTAGAAGATCATGAGACTTACCCAAAACTTGTACATGAATTTTTATGTCGGGTTACTTACAAAGACCCTTATAGCAAGCGAAGGAAAACTCACATTCTTCATCAATAAGAAGTACTACACCTTAGCAATTAACGAGGTGTGTGATATATTTGGTTTCCCGCACCATGAGGAAATTGAATTTAGTAAATTCGATGATGCAACTAGGTTTTGGAATCTTATCACGACGGGACATATGTTTCTCGTGGAGCTAAGATAATTCATATTCGTAACCCAGTGGTCCGTGTTGCTGCGAAAATCATCAGCAACTATATGTTCTTCAAACGAGAGTCTTGTTAAGTTCATGATGATGAGTTATGGATGTTGTTTTATGGGGTCAAACACCTTTTGGATGAGTTCTCGGCATATCCACCGAATGATGTTAACCTTGGTGCTGTCCTTATATCCGAACTTGTGAAGTTGAAGATTCAGGCACCAAAATCAAAGAAGAATGAGCTCTATATCGGTACACTTCTCACACATATTTTTCAACTATATTGGTGTTGACTTGTCTCAGACCAAATCATTGGACAAAGTGCCTATGATTGATCAAAAACACTTGATTAGCTGTCATATCCTTAAGGGACATAACAAGTATCACTTTTATACTCGGTCTAGCCTTGAGAAATTGATTAAACTCCCAGCGAGAGATTACACATCTCTCATTTCTCGAGAGAAATTGATATTTGAATCACTAGAATCCGTCCTCCATGATGTACCCAGCAGAGGTCAACCTCGACATCGTCTTTCTGCGTTCCATACGTTTTCATCTCATGTTAATGACGATGATGATGATGTACACTCACATATTCTTCTTCCAAGTGATTATAGCCAATATCTTTTACCAGATGTACCAGAACCAAAGAATGTGGGTGATCGTGAGCAGTGGAAGATAAATACACTACGCAAAAACAATGATATGCTTCACCAAATCTGGGCTGCTATTTCTAAGATACGCCCATGTGCTTGTTTATCTGGTCCACAGATACACTCTACCAACGACATGGGTCACAAAAACTGGGCATCTATGAGATATGACACTCTGTTTTGTTTATATGCTTGACATTGACAGGTTCGCATGAGTAGGACTGAAGGAGTACCTAACGATGACCCTTCTAGCGATCACGATGAGGAAGGTCATACTTATGATGATGTCGAGGTTCCTGTTAGATCTCGTGAGCGTGAGATCCCGTCCAAACTAGTTCATGAAGGAGGCAAAGGGCCTAGTCACCGTCCTCGATGCTGTAGACATCACCTAGGAGAGAGAATCATCGAGAGTGACAGCTCCATGTAGGGACTACAACGATTATCTATTGCTTTAATTACTATTTCAGACTACTATCTATCGCTTTCTTCGTCTATATTTTTAATTATAAACACTAAGATAATTATGTATTTCTGTGCTTTTTCAAACTCTAGTTGTAACAATCCACTTCTCTATATTTTTAATGGAACTTTCGTAATCAATAGTGTTCATTGAATACGACAAACGTAAATCAATCAGCGGTGTGTATTCGGAAACATCAAACATTTGTTATAAAAAATTTTCTTTTTTTCAGAATAACCCAAACCGATCGATCTAAGTATAAAGCTATCAGTCTATAGTGTTATCATTATTCAACTTCGAACCAAAACTATTTGGATCGGTCGGTCTAACACTGGATCGAACAGTCTACAGGGTTATCATTATTCAACTTCAAAACAGAACTATCCGGATCAATTGGTCTAACAATAGATCGATCGTTCTACAGTGTTACCATCATTCAACTTCAAAACAGAACTATGCGGATCGATCGGTCTAACCATAGAACGATCGATCTGGTTTATTCAGTATCAAAGTACAATACAATCCATAGATCGATTGATCATTTAATTCCCGGATCAATCGATCCGATTAATGCAGAAAAAAATTTAAGAACAACCACATCAAGATCGATCGATCTTAACGTTTCCGAAGAAAATGACTGTATATTCCATGTCTAACATTCTTTTCGTTATTGGATCAAGCATCAGTAGATTAATATCAGAATAAAAACTACTTGATTCAACTTCGGTCCACCGAAAACAACGGGTAGAATATAAAAAAACCACTCGGTTGCAAGCACTAAGTCTTCAACTCAGATAAAATATTCAACTCGGCAAAACATCTTATCTCGGAAGGTTCCACAAACCTGAAGGGAAGTCATATGACACATCAACATACAATAAACGAAAGTTATCCTGTTCCGACAAGGAAAACTTCCACAAATCTAGCATGAATCTTAACAGATTCAGTCTTATCAACACGATTGGTAAATCTTCCTTTATTTTCTACACATGTAAACCGCCTCTATAAATTATAAATAGAGCCACAATCCTCCTGTAAGGAGGATCTTCTTTTTGGACATTTGAAGTTTAATAAGAACACTAATTCGGCCTTCATCTGTCTTATTACTCAGTTAACTAAGCTCTTACCCCCGTTCAGGTCCACAAGTGTCCTTGCCCATTCTTCTCTGCTCTATTAATCAGGAACCATCGTTTTAGTACTGTTGTGGTAAAGCTGGTTCCAACATAATGATGTTACAAAACATATGCTTAATTTTATCATATAGTTCCTTTAAGTTTTTTTGACCCGTGTTAAACATTGTTTTCGAGATGTTGTTTTAGAGGCCCAAAACGCAAACCAAAATCGATAGAGGAACCAAACTCGACAAGATATTCAAATGCGTAGTAGATCTTTGTACCCAAAAAACAAAAGCCGAACATGAACTGGAACCAAATCAAAAACCCAAATATATCTTTTTAGAGTTTTTTCTACTAATTTTTTTTGATGTTTTATATATAAATATTTGAACATGAATTCTATCTATACCGAACCGAACCATATAAAAATAATAATAATAAACCTAAATAATTCTTAAATCAAAAGAACTAAATATCAAATTCGAGGAATCAAACTCGACAAAATATCATAAAAAGGTCATACATCTATGATCCAAAATATTGTATCCAAATCCGAATCAGAACCGGACAAAGAACTGAATTTGTGCCTGATAAATTTTTATTTATTTTAGATTTTTTTTTCTAATTTTTTCTATTAATTCTTTATTAGTTTTGAATTTTTATATAAAAGTTTTAACAAAATATACTTTATATTTTTAAGGGTTGTTACAAACCATATGTTAATTTTATCATAAAGTTTATAACACGGTCAAAATGAAAGTGTCTCCCACTTTAATATATAAGATTTATTTTTGACAAAAAAGGTATAATTATTATTGCATATTCGTGGATATGTGACTAACAGTAAGCAGAACAAAAGAAATATACGGAATATTTGATACAAATGAATATACTTTATAATTTCAATATTCTATAAAATTTACAACTTTAATAGCATTGACAAACCAATATGTACAGAAGAAATATACTTTAATTATAAGTGATTAATTTCTTAGAAAATTAAAGTAAGAGATATAAAAAATTCACCAGTTAAGCAATTGTGATTGAGATAACTGGCAAGTAATTTATTGAAATCTATGAATTCAAGACTAAATCAATTACTTGGCAAAGGATGAATTTATCTTACAGAAGTAGCGTGGACAAATAAGATTTTGTACTTATGAGAACTGGTTTTCCAAGAACTAGTTGTTTCAGAGACTTAGAAATTACTAATTATTTTAGTATTCCGTTCTTTCAAAAAACAATCAAATTTTCCGATCAGATCTTTCTTTACGATTGCATGAATTTTTGAGTTCTGAGTCAAATAAAAACAAATTCTTGTAAAAATTTCAAAAAAATACAAATGTATAGAAAAGATTGATAGAAAATTACTTACTTGTTCATTGAGCAAAACCAATTCAATTTTTTGACCATACTCTTTTGTAAAGATTTTTTGATTTATTATTATTGACTGATTGATCTAAGAACTGAGAGACGTAGAATTATTTTTTGAGTACTGAAATAAATTATTGAGGTTTGTTTTTATTTTTTTCGTTGATTATAATTGTGTGTTAGGTTAACCTTATATAGAGGTGCAGAAACATTTTATCTAATAGTAGATTAGGGTGAATATTTTTTGAAAAAAGACTAAATACATTATAAAAGTAAGGAAGCATATTTTATGCTAATCGAATTTTGTTTGTTCGAAATTGTTATTAACTTAGTTGATAAATTAGTTTTCAAAAATTAAAAATATTTTTGTAAAATTCGGTAACTAATTTGGTGATAATAAGTTAGTTATTGATAATCCATTCTAATTCTGTTAAAACATTTATCAAAACTTTTGGTGAATTCTAGATTTTAAACAACAAATCGAAAAATTTTGGTTAATTTTTGATTTTTGATTTTATGTTGATGATATTAACAACTAAATTGCTTTTAGATTTACATTTAATAGTTTTAGTTACATAAACGAAGGTGTGAATTTTAGATTTTCGAATATAACAACAAATCTTCAAGGTTTCTTTCTAAAGGTGGTAAGGAGGCTCTTATCAAATCTGTTCTTTCGGCTATACCAGCCCATGTGATGTCTTGTTTTAGACTCCTCAAGGGTCTTTGTGGGAAAATCACTTCGGCGATTGCTGATTTTTGGTGGCGGAAATCCCGGTCTTCTTCTGGTATTCATTGGGTAAAATGGGAGACGCTCTGTCGGGGGAAAATGAAGGTGGCTTAGGTTTTCGTCAGGTTGACGATTTTAATTCGGCTTTGTTAGCAAAGCAGCTTTGGCGGCTTCTAGTTGCTCCAGAATCCTTGTTTGCTAGAGTTTTTAGGGGTCAATATTTTTGGAATTCGAGTCCTTTGGTTCCTCGTAATGTCTCGGCTCCGTCGTATGGGTGGAGGAGTATTATTTCGGCTAAAGCCCTGGTATCTTCCGGGTTGATTATCCGTGTTGGTGATGGTCGATCAATCTCCGTCTGGCGTGACCCATGGATTCCGGATGCTATTCCGCGTCCGGCGCTGGGTCCGGCATCGGATGTCTATCCCGAGCTTTCAGTTGATCAGTTAATTGATCATGTTCGTCGTAAATGGACGGTTCCTCTGGTTCGGCAGTTTTTCTCTCCTTCTGACGCTTCTCTGGTTCTTGGTTTGCCTCTTTCTCGATTTTGTCGTCCGGATAGGTTGGGTTGGCACTTTTCGAAGAGTGGTCATTATTTGGTGAAGTCAGGTTATTGGGCGTCTCAAAATGTTAATCGTGTCTCGCTCCCTCATGGCCCCACCATTAATTCTTTGCTTTGTCAGGTCTGGAAGATTCCTTGTCCTCCTAAAATTCGGTATTTTATGTGGCAAGCTCTCTCGGGTCATGTCTCGGTAGGTCCTATTTTAGCCCGCCGTGGTATTCCTTGTGAGGGGGTTTGTTCGCGTTTCGGGGATCCTCCGGAATTGATTAATCATGTTTTGTTTTCTTGTCCTCCTGCGCTGCAGACTTGGGCTTTATCCCCAATTCCCTTTAGTAGGGGGCGATTCCCGGGGCATTCTGTTTTTGCTAACTTTGATTTTCTCTTCTGGCGCCTTCCCGGGAAGTTGATGGTTCTGCTTTTCCTTGGATTCTTTGGTTCATTTGGAAAGCTCGTAATGCCAAGGTTTTCTCGAATATCGATTGGGATCCTGGTGAAGTGGTCCGTCATGCTGTCGTAGAGGCTCTTTCTTGGAAGCATTCCGTCGATGTGGTTTCGTTGGAGGCTCCCCCAGGTTTTCCTGGGGAGTCCTCTACTTTGGGGTTGCAGGAGATCCTCTCTCGGCCTCTGGAGGGTCATCCTGGGTTCACGGGGTTTCGATGCTTTGTAGATGCATCCTGGAAGGATAGCGATTTACATTCAGGCCTCGGATGGTACTACTTCTCTGATTGCCATGGGAATGCCAATTTTGGTGCTCGTGGTATTTTCCGCAGTCTGTCCCCTCTCCATGATGAGCTGGAGACCCTTGTTTGGGCAATGCTCAGTCTCTCCTCCTTTGGTTTTTTGGAGGTCGTTTTTGCAGTTGATTGTGCTGACATCCTGAAGATGGTCAAAGATCCGGGAGGGTGGCCAGCGTTCGCGGAGTTGCTAGAAGATTTTTCTCGTCTCCGCTGTCTTTTTCGTTTTTTTGCTATTTCCCTTATTCCCTGTGTGCTTAACCACAAAGCTGATTTTCTTGCCTGTAGTGTTAAGGGTCTTGCTCGAAATCGGGCTTTTGTGGATCATGTTCCTCAACATTGGTTACCTCGTTTGTTATAATTGAGTTAAGTTGGAAAAAAAAAGAATATAACAACAAATCAAAAACATTTTTTAAATGCGGTATTTCTTTAGTGATCTTTTCAGGACCTTGGATTGTCACATGCGTCTTACCATTTTACACAAACCTTAGTAATATAATTTAGTAATATAATTTTTGTGTAGACATTTAGCTCGCTTTGACTTATATCAATTTGAAACCTTTGTAATATAATTTTCATTATATCAATTTGAAAGCATAGTAATATAATTTTCAAGTATACATTTAGTCCATATTGTTTTAAATGTCAAAACTTAATTATAAGATCGTTAAATATATTATTATGAAAAAATTCATAGTTTATTAATATTTTTAAATATAAAAGATTTCATAATAGTAAATAATCAAAAACATATAATTTAGAAGGAGACTCCTAGTTCTTTCTGTGATATAAAAGAAGATTCATACTCTTCCAGATCCTCCAAAGTATCCAAAGAAGTAATTGTCTATTATATTCTGATAAACCCACTGTACAAACATATTATAGCAAGAATGCAAGTTTGTATCGTTCGAAGACAAACTTGCATTCTTGCTACAATATGTTCGTACAATGGGTTTATCAGAGTATAATAGACAATTACCTCTTTGGAGGATCTGGAAGACTAGGAATCTCCTTTTATATCAGAGGAAGGACAAAAGATGGCAATCAATGGTTGGAGAGAGCATACGAGATGCTATGGAATGGGCTAACATGTACGCTTTGGACAATACATCACAAGTATCGATACAAGATTCATCAAACTTAAGGACAACAAGTTCATGGACACGACACGCTGATAATTTTGTTAAATACAATTACGACTGTAGTATTTCTCCGAGTTCAGGTCTATCTAAATCTGCTTGGATTGTACGTGACTCACATGAAGTTTTTATCGAAGCGGGCAACAAGAAAGGAAGACATTATTCCTTAACGATGGAAGCAGAACTTCAGACTTTATTAATTGCTGTGCAGCAAATATGGATTAAAGGCACTCACAAAGTCATTTTTGAAGGTGATAGTCAATTAATAACAAATTTACTGAATAGGAAGAGCTCCTCATTTCACCTACATAATTGGATTCGAGAAATTGAAGTTTGGAGGTCTCGTTTTCATCAAGTCAACTTTGTATGGGCAAGAAGGTCATGTAACCGTGCAACTGATACTTTAGTTCATAATTATCCATCGGATTTGTCGTATAAATTCTATCCATTAATTCCTCCATGTATCACTTCAATCCTCAACGAGGATTATCACGTTTCTTTTTAATAAAGTTTGGTTGCTGTTAAAGAAACATATAATTTAGAAATTATATGTTTTTTTAAATTAATCAAAAGAATATTAATTATATTTGTATGTACGCTACAAAAACAAATATTGAGGTAACAATATAATTTAAATGATTGCATAAGATATTTGTTATATATGCCACAAAAAGAAATACCTCAATTTTAAAATCGGAATCTAATTTAATTTGTATTTAATATCGAAATCAAATATTATATATTTTAAATTAATATTTTATTTAAATCAGAATCTAATTTAATTTGTGTTTAATATTGAAATCAAATATTGAGGTAACAAACTTTATATATTTGAGTTTATATATGTATAAATTATAAATATGAATACAACAATATTTTGTCTAGTAACAAACTCAATAAGTCCAAAATTAAAAATCTAACACATGAATTAAAACTGTGTTTTCAAAATATTAGCCTTTGATTATATAGAAAATTCATATTTTAATTTATAAGATAAATGTTGCTTAACATATTATTTTTATCTTAGTTTTTTTTATAGAATCATCATTCATGAACGAAAAATAGTATTATTAGATTCCAAAATAAAAATATTACATAATAGGGAATAAGTGAAAGAAAAAAATTCGAACATATAATTTGAATATTATATGTTTCAAGAAATCACCACATACATACGCAAGAATTCTATAGTTTGGTTTGATTTAAGAGTACAATATCACTAATTTTATCACGAGAAAGAATTATAATTTCAATAAATCTTCTTCCAATTTGCAATATGCAAAGTGTTGTACCATACAAAAGACCTGATTTTGCATCCAAGTCTCTCATCAAGTAAATCTTGTACATAAATTCAACTGGTCTTAGAGTGTTCCCATGATTAGTAGACATTAATCTGATAAAAATATAAAAATTGTATGTTAGTTGTATGGATAAAATGGAAATTGAGCTTTTTGTATATAAAAATAGTATATAAGAAGTTTTACTAACCTTGTGTTTTTTCGGATCTTTGAGCATAAATACGTCTGTGAAAGAAATCATATGAAGATAGAAAATTTATATAATCGATTATAACAAGATATAAAAAATCTATAACGGAATATATAAAAATTGGTTACCCAAAAACCATAATGGAAGATTATGAGTAATGAACAACAACAAAAATTTATGCTAATTGTGAGTTTATATAGAAGTGAAATAGGTTTTAAAATTTAGAAGTTTTAAAAGAATATTCTAATAGTAATATAAGTAATTTTCGGATCTCATATATATATATATATTTACGAAAATATAATATATTAATTTATATATGTAATATATATAGATATGATTATAAATATAAAAATGTAACAATATTTTTTTAGTAACAATAAGTCCAAAACTTAAAATCTAACACATAATTTACGATTGTGTTTTTAAGGACATATTGTATGATTTGGGATTAAATACATAACGATAGGGAAGGGATGAAGTTTGAAAGGAGTTCAAGGATCTAACCATAATTCTGATTAATTTAGTATTCCGTGTAAAAGAAGTTTCATTACCAAACTACAATATGTCTTTTCAGACTGGATATTATATAACAATTTTGTTCAAAGCTTGGAGTTGGAAATTGCGAGTTTGATGAGATCCTTGCGCAGAATCTTGCCTGAAGGGTTCTTTGGTATGGAAGCTACGAAAGCCATTTTTCTTATCCTCTTGTACGGAGCTACTTGTTTTGCCACAAAATCCATTATCGACTTCTCTGATAAGCTGCTCCCACTTTTCCTTACAACGTATGCCATTGGGAATTGTCCCACTTGTTTGTCTGGAAACCTGTAAAACGCTCACAAAAACATTAGAATCTTAACACTGGTTCTCGTACATTAACGATGAGGGTAGGTAATTATAGTCACTTACGGGATTACTGCAGCATCAACGATTTCAGGATGTGTGAGCAACAAAGCCTCTAACTCAGCTGGAGCCACCTATTCAATTATCACCAAAACAAGTTTAGCACAACCTCGTCTTTAGCTTGAGAATGTTCGAATGTATTTATTCTAATCTGCAGAGTCTGTGAGATAAAAGAAGAGTAATCTTCGAAAATACTCCATTTCAGAGTCCACAAAGATTATTTATCTACATGCACATAATTGGTCTAAAGAAACATACTATTATACTAACATACTTATTTGGCCAGGTTTTCAGCAATCTGGTCAAAGAAACACAGTACTAAAGCAAAAGAATGATTTTAGTTCATCATCATTCCTAATGCTGCATACGGACTATAAGATCTGTAGTATTAACATCGTGTAGGGTTAAATCTTTGTTTATTATATTACCTGGTAGCCCTTGTACTTGATCAGTTCCTTTAACCGATCAACCACAAATATGAATCCCTCTTCATCGATATAGCAGAGATCTCCAGTTCTTAACCATCCTTCAGAATCAAGAGTGGAACTTGTAGCTTCCTCATTGCTGAAGTAACCTGCCAATAACAACCAAAATTGGTAAAAAATTGCTTTGTACATATATTATATACGTATCCGGTTTTGATGATATCTTTCATCAAGAACCATATCTCAAATCATGAATTCAGAATCCTTGGAAGAGTTGAGATGTACCTTTCATTATAGAAGGACCTTTGAGCCAGAGCTCACCGGTTTTGTACGGTCCAAGAACTTGACCTGTAACCGGATCCACGATTCTCCCCTCCATGCTTGCCGACAACTTCCCGGCGGTTCCGTATCTCCGACTTTCCTCAACAGTATCCGTGGAAGCTCCTATACCAGTTGACTCAGTCAACCCATATCCTTGTAAGATCTTGATCGTCGGATACTTATCCGTGAATCCTTCGGTCACCTCCTTGCTCAACGGAGCTCCGCCGCACAAAACGGTGTGCAAAGAGCTCAGATCGTACTTAGCCTTGATCTGATCTGCAGCATTGATCATCGCCACGAGAATCGGTGGCACGAGAGGAAGAAACGTTGCTTGGTACTTACCAATCGCCGACATCATCTCGTGCATCTCGAATTTGGAGAGAACAATGATCGTCGATCCGTAAGCGAGTATTCCAGAGGCGAACGCAGCTAAGCCGTAGATGTGAAACATAGGAACGGTGCAGATGAACCGTTGCTCTCCCTGTGATCCATCATCAGATCCAAATCGATGTACAATGGTTTGTACCATCGCGATTAGGTTACGGTGAGAGGAAATCACTCCTTTGCTCATTCCCGTGGTTCCTGAAGAGTAAAGTAAAGTCGCCGTGTCATCCTGGTCAACTCGCTCCTTGACTCGGTTCCCACTAGGCTCCTTTTTCATCATCTCCACCAATCTTCCCACCACACCCATAGAGTCAACTCGCTTTTCGTCCATAAGCACGATCGGGAGCTTCGCTGCAGCAGTAATTTTCGAGAGGAGCTCCGAAGTGGTGAAGGCGAGCACGGGATTAGATTCTTTAATCTGTTTGGCGATCTCGGTTGGAGTGTTGAGAGGGTTCGTGGTGGTGATAATGGCGCCGAGTGACATCACAGAGAGACATACGACGGGGAATAAAATGGAGTTGGGGGAGAGGAGAAGGACGACATGGCCCTTGCGAATCCCCATCTCAGAGAGACAATCGCTGACGGATTCGACTGCACGCCATAGCTCGGAGAAAGTGAAATATTTACCGGTGGAGGCGTCGATGAAGGCGATACGGCCACGATGAGCCTGAGAAGATATGAAAGTGGTAACATCGAGAGATTGATTCTGCGGGAGTGGAATTGGCCTCCGTTTGCTGTAGAAAGTTGAGTTTGAGTTGCAGAAACCACTTGAAGAATTCACTGAAGCCATCTCCGCTAAACAACGATGAGGATCTATCTAGCTGGATTCGTGATGATTCGTTTCGTTTTCTCTGTAGCTTTACTATTTGACTGAGTTCCAAGTTGGACTTTTTTTTATAACAAGTGTAAATGTAAAGCTGCTGCCGTCCACGTGGGTCGCCGTATTGTTCTCGATATTTTTTTTGGTCGTTTAATGCCACGTGAAAATTGTGTGCTATATAAATCGGGCTATCTCGTATATAAGCTTATATACAAAGATGTCGTCACCAAATAAAATACTCCACTGAACAAAGACGCGGCGCTTTTTTTAGATTAAATGGGCCTAGATCTTTTTAATAACGGCCCAAAGACCCAAATTTATTGTCACACGTTTGTTGAACTTGACCCGTTTCTTAATTTTCGTCAAGCTGCATCATATGCGTGCCTTTGGAGAGTGTAGCAAGAAAAATCGGGCTATCTCGTCTTCTCTCAGGTGTTTATAAAAGAGAACTATGAACATTTGATACGTTTTGTTGACTTTGTATTCTGTATTTGCTAATAATTCTGTATTTGATATATATACATATCTTATGTCTGCCATATTGGTACTCAAACTAGGGATGCATTAGCTGTAAGAATATTAAGAAGTGAAACTCTGGTCTGAATTAATCGCCGGAAAATACACTCCAACTCGATCTCAAGCTCCTGAACAGCGATCTCTGCAGCTTCCAACCTTGTACTTGCGCTCTGCACCGCTATTTCGTCCCATGCATCATCAAAGCAGCAAAACCGCATCGTAAATATTGCAGATAAGCTTTTACTTGGTTTTCTCTCGAGCCATGGAATACACACGATCGAGAACAGAGACTCAACCATTATCACAATGGCTCTTCTCACTTCCCCAAGAACCTCAGCAACAAATAGCAGGTTCTGCTCTATCATCTGCACGTCCATCGTCCCTTTTCCTCCTCTTTTAATACTCTTAAGTCTATGTAAACACTTAAGTGTTTCCTTTTTGAGCTTGTTCCTATACCGATTATACGCTGCAATCTTCTCACTGAGGTTTGATACGTTACAACGCAGAGTCAGTTGAAGATCTTGAAGGCTATGTCTGACGAGAGTCATGACATCTTTTGACACATTACAGACATCTAACATTATTAATGAAGCTTCAGAGACTTGTTCGATCCATTTCTCTTTCCCATGTTGACAAAGAGACTCTCTTGCTTCTGGACAGTGATCAAGAAGATAATTTGCACAGTCTTGTAGTTCTCTCAAACCTTCCAAATCCATTTTAGCCATTCGATTAAAGCCTCAAAACTCAAAAGGATGTTGCTTGTTTCAGAAGGAAAAAAGTGATTAATAATTGGAAGGAACAGAGGAATGTTAATGAGAGATTGATGTTGGTTTATGATTAGATTTTAGTAAAATCGGAGGCTCACTCAATATATAGGGAAGGTCTAGATTGAATTGAAGATGTATCTGAGAAGAATGAGGAAAATACGATGAAGGAGCAATGACGAGTTTCTTTTGTACGGACGTGAAGACATATGTGGAGAAACAGGTCATTTAGGTTTATATATATTTCAAACTTGTTGAAGTAAGTGGTCTTTTTGGAACCTTCCTTTTTGTCTAAGTGGCTTTGAATTATATGCCATATTATGGATTCGCTCTGATCTTGTTGTTAGCAAAACAAAAATACAAATTTTGATTTGATTTATACTCGGCTACCTTTATCAGAAATCATGCATGAACCAAGCCAGCCAGTGAAATTTGTAATTATCTGAATTGTATGGAATATAAAACGAAAAGAATAATTATTAATTATTTTATGTCTAGGATGTTCCAGAGTTTTTATTTGTTGTGTCGGTTTAATGATTTATCGAATTCTATCATCATTATATAATGAAAACAAAATTTGGTAAACAATTAGATGATTAATACCATTAATTTCTGCTAACGGTATAGTATTAAGTATTATTGGTCTTCTTATAGGCAAGCTTGATCATGTAGGTTAAATCAGTTTTATTCAATAATTTATTTTCTTTCAATTATTGATAATTAATATTACATAAGCAGATTGTCATAGCACCTGATATATTCGATGTTGATTCCAGGTTTCCAACGGAGAAGGCTTGTAATGCAAGAAAACCTCTTTCGAGGATTCGGAAGTGACGCAAATGTTCATGATTGGAATCCTTACATACATACAGATTATAGACTTATGTCTTTTGTTCACAATCAAAATTTTGAATTTTAAACTCTTGCAAATTACACAAAAGAAACATAGATAGAAGAATGCATAAAAAGTGAAATAGATTGGGGGTTTACGTGCACATCAAGTCAAGTTCCTGGTAAGTCTGCTTGAAATTCGTAGCTGATTTCTCCATAGATTTGAAGATCTGCTCCATGCTCGACTTCAGATTTAAACTCTCTGTTAATTCAACAGATGGTACTGTCCTCATCTTCCTCTGCATCTTCTGCTCTTCCTTCTCTATAACATCACAAGTTTCCTTTCTATATCCTTTACGCCGCCATTAGCATTCCTCTGCGCCTCCAATTCCATCTTCTGTTTTTATACCTGACGGTTTACACACATCAGAACAATGTAAATTGCCTCTGTAAATTCCTTCTCTCCATCCGATCTCTCAAGGGTTTGTGACCAACTGTTAATAGCACCAAACAATGGTGGCTCTTCTGAGAGATCTGGTGTTAGTTCCTGAGGTTCTTGCTTTAGACATTGCATTAGCCAACTGTTCAAAGCCTTTACATACTGATCCTGAGCATATATCCAGTTCGTTAGGCTTTGGTTCCAGTTTCTCAACTCCAATTTTAGTTCCATAGCAAGCTCAAGCTGAGATAAGTCTAGCTTCTTCTTTAATGTCATTTTTTCAAGCTTCTTAGTGTCTCTCGTTACTTGGATTTGTCTACTGTGACATTCTAGCATTGAGCTCCACATCTCAGACAGTCTAAACATTGAGACACAACAAGCTGATATGAGATTTCTCAAACAAAATCTTAAAAACGTATAGTAAAAGTAGTTCCTTAGTACCTATGGATCAATTCTTTCATTTGTGACCAAAGTTCTTCATCGCGTAACTTGTTTATTGTGAGACATATGTTGTGTATCTTACGGATAGAGACTTTCATTCTTGTAGACAAACATTGAATAGAAAAACGAGTGGCTTCAATTTTGCTTAGATCTGAACTTTTCTGTTCCAATCTCCTCAATAGTTTGTAATTCTTCAGGTGAGATGTGCGGAGTTTCTCCTCAGCCTGTAAATAACAATCAACAATGTATGAAACACAAACAAACACTTATGTTTCGAATTGAATCATTCAACATTTTGATTGTACCTTAACTTCTTGGTACAGTTTCTTCTCCCACATAAAAAGTTTCTTCAGAGTCATGAAATATTATTGAAATTAGATCCAAAATCTTCCACTGGTTTGGAATCTAATGTAGTCGTCATCTTCTTTACGTAGAGAATGTTTGAAGAAGCTGAAATCGGAAGTAGATTGAAACAGAATAAAAAATAAATAGAGATTGACTTTATTGATAAGGAAGAAGGTATGAAAAGCAATTGAACATTACACTGATAAACTGAGTTTTTCAGGTAACATCTGTATCTTGAAGAGTCGAACATCTTCAAAACATCATTCCCTGATTCTGAAGCATTTTTGAATATTTCCTGCAATTGCTTTGTAACTTCAGAGATATCTAAGGAAGCTTCTGATTCTTTCGGACAACTCTTTTTACACGATTTAGTTGTTTTCTTCTCTGAGATTATAAGTTTTTGTATCTGTTCGTCTTCCTTGATCTTCTCTTGGTTTCCGCTCTTAGGCATCTTTATCTTCAAAGTACCTTCCTCATGAATACGTGTGGTCTCTTTACTCTCCTTCAAATCCTTGGCATTCGTAGTGTACGGGAACTCATAGCTCTCGAAGAAATTGATAAAATCCCAAATGTAATTACTGGGAGGCGGTGGTGGAGGTGGCGTTCTAGTGCCGGATTGGAAGTTCCGGCTCCGGGTGTAGAAAAAAGGGTTGTGAATGGGATTTAGGGATTCGAGTTTTTGACTTGTAAAGGCATCGCAATGTTGCTCCTCACAATCCGAGTCAAATTTGGGAGGCAAATAGGAATCTGAAGTGATGAGGGAGTGAGCGGAGGAAGAGGATTTGAGGGAAGACGTCTCTGCTGATTCATGAGTTTTGGTGTCATCATCCGGCGATGACTCCATGGATTGATGGAAGAAGTGATGAAGAGCTGGACCGATAGTGTTAAGAGAAAGGAGATAAGCGGCGTGAGCATCAGCAAAGGTGTAGCTACGGCGGAGTGTATCTTCAAGGGAGTTGCAGCGGAGACGACAGAGAGCAACAGCAGGCAAACCGTCGAGCTTGGAAGGAGAGCAACCCATAACGGTCGTCGCTCAACTTCTGTGTTTTTAGAGAGAAAAAAAAAACGAGAATAATTAGTTAAGACCAATGTTGAATTTATATTTAAATTTTCAGAATCGAGACCAATTGAGTTTTTAAGACATACATGATCATGTGGCCAGATTTCCTTAAGCTTTTTTTTCTTTTTTCTTTGGAGATCTTACCGTTATGACTTTTTATTAATTTTATTGATAATTGTTTTTGAAATGTCTATACACCATTTCAAATTATGAGATAATTATGCAAAAACACTAAATTTTATCTCTTCTATATATGTAGTATATGTTATGTTTCAAATGTAGCTCAATTGAGAAGTAAATTGAATTATTCACTATATAAGTTTCAGTCATTTATGTGGTGATTTTGATCTTCGTCTTTTTTGTGACATTTGGACAAATTTTATCTTTAAAATGTTTGGTACAAATTATTTTTATTTATTTATTCGCGAGCTATAGGTTAATTGTAATATCCACATTCGGTAAATCCGTGAACGTACTAGGTGCGGTATGAGAATACGGTATGAACGGACGAACCAAACATGGCCATTTGGTATAGTCGAGCCAAGGAAGGGCATTGGAAGCCTAACGAATGATTACGAGCAAGTAAAACCATGGAAAATAAGTTAAGGAAGGAATTTAGGACAAAATTGGTCGGATCGGACAGGATTGGCAAGATCGAACAAGATTGGTCGGATCAGACAGGATTGGTCGGATCGAACAGCACAGTCGGATCGAACAGCACAGTCGGATCGGACATGATTGGTAGGATCGGACAGCACGGTCAGATCGCACAGGATTAATCGGATCAGACAGCACAATCAGATCAGACAGGAATGGTCGGATCGGACAGCACAGTCGGATCGGACATGATTGGTCAGATCGGACCGCACGGACCGCACGGTCGGATCGGACCGCACGGTCGGATCGGACATGCACGGTCGGTTCAGACAGCAATGTCCGGATTGGACGAATTGGTTGGATCGAAGAGCTTGGTTCAGATGGGATATGGTCAGTCCGAGCTTGGACATGAACCTCCTAGGTTCGGACATGTTGTGTTTAGTCTTGAACACTTTTGGTTCGAGAAAGGCCATGAGTAGTCTAATGGGCCAATGAAAAGAGCAATGTGATGTGGGCCAAGGATTGTTTGTTATGGGCCAAAGAATGTTTAAAAGGGTTGATTAAAATGGGCTTAAGCTCGGCCCAACTAAAAGGGATTAAGATTAGGGTTAGGTTAATTAGAGCATATAAATAAGATCCTTAATCCCTCTTAGGAATGAAATCCGCAAATTAAAACCTAAAGCTAAGAAAAAGAGAGCTCGAAGAAAGGCTAAGAGAATCGATCTAGTGGAAGCAAGGAAAGAGGTTGAATTGAGTTGAAGGTTTTGCTAGATAGGCAAATCGAAACCCATAGTGCAAAGAGAAACCCAAAAGAGAGTTAAGGCAAAGGTGAGTTCGTGACCGTGAGGTTTAACCTAGAATTCGTGTTTGGTAATAGGTTGAAGGAACCCTAGAATGGTTAGGTTGAATGGTTAAGTGTGAAAGGAAGGATCATGTGATCAAAATTGTGATTGTGATATGAGAACCCGAGGGTTCATTTATGTGATATGCGAACTATGTGTTCGGACTTTGTGACTTGAGAACCTGAGGGTTCGTTTATGTGATTTGAGAACCTGATGGTTCGTGATATGTGACTTACTGAGGGTTCATGATATGTTAAGAATGATGCTCTGAATTTAAAGGTTACTTTAGCTGATCCGGAAGTAACCCGGGTAGTTAAACTAATCGATAAGTTAACCCTAAGATTGTGATTGTTCTTTGGTTTATTTGATTTGTTATTGAATACATATTCTGGTTATAGCCTAGTGGGACGGAATGACCGAACCACTAAGCAAATTCATTTGCTTATTCAATCTGTGTGATTGTAGGTAATGACTCGACCAATGATCGAGAAAGTGGCTAGTAGAAGCGAGAACAAGGCGGGAGGGAGAGGAGTTGGATTTAGGGATGGAAATTGGGGGTTTGATTTATGTTATTTAAAGTTGAACTTGATGCTAGAATCGATTTTAATTTCGTTGAGTTATCGTTTGTTATTGAACTTTGAATTTAGTTTGAATAAGAATGGAACCGAATTTTATTATGAACTGATTGGGCTCATAACATCTCTTGAAATTGAATTTTGACTTAGTTAAATATGGAACATGAAATGGTTAAGTGTAAGGTCCGCCCAAGACCTTGCTAAAATAAATCGGAACTTGAGTTTAGTGGTTTGGGGTGTTACAATTTGGTATCAGAGCCATGTTGATTCTAGGATAGATTGGAAATATATGAATGGGTTAGATGAATGATATCCATCATCCTCACGGCAAGGTCTCGCGGTAAGTTGTTATGTGTTCCGAGAACCGAGCTAAGTTGATAGAGGTTATTAACTTAGCTAATGTGATGAATGTAGATGGTTACTACTCGTAAGGGAAGAAGAGGTAATGTGGGGAATGGTGAGACTTCCCGTAATGCTACTGGTAGGGCTGAACATGTTGAGAGAAGCAATGTGGAGTGTCAACATCTCGAGGCTTTCAGACGGATCCATCCAAGCAATTGGTATCCGTGAAGGCAAATCCTTAGTTTAATTAAAAACTTGTATTGTATTTATATAATAATATTAAGTATTAAGGCTCATTCTTCTTATTCCAATGGTACTATAATTTCTATTCCTATCTCTTCATTCCCTCTTTTTTTATTATGAAATTATAGGGTGCCTTTGGTACTACTCACATCGACGACAACTACTCTCTTTTCTGTAAAAGATTGTTGCTTAAAGACTCCCATGCCTTTCTTGGTTAGACCAACCGGCACCGGCAATTTCCGACGAGTCTTTCAGAATTAGAAGAGCAAGAAGCAGAACTACAAGAACGCCGCCGTTAACTAGATAGTTCAGGGGACGAGTCTCTCCCGTTTATAGTTTTGCTACAGATGATACACAAGGAAAACGTCAACAAAGTGTTGACCGAAGTAAGAATGAGGTGTCGGTAACACCCTCGAAACCCGAATGGGAACGATGGGGCTGGAGATAGGTATGGATTAAACCCTATCTTGGCCATGTTAACCCAAGTCTTGGAAAGACTTCCGACTGCAACACCGGCTGATGTTGCACCTCCTCAGAGGGAAGAGATACCCAAGGAGAGAGTGCTACCGCGAGCGGATGCGGAAACCGCACGGAACATGACCGGGGTGGCTGGTCAAGTCTCGGCCACTCCATCATACTTGAAGATGATGGATCATATGCAGAAACTTGGCACAAAGTTCTTTGCCGGAGGAGCTAAGCCGATCAAGGCTGATGAGTGGAGGAATAGATTGGAGAGGAACTTTAATTCTATTTGTTGTCCGGATGAGTATAGGTGTGACATAGCGGTGCATCACTTGGAAGGTGATGGCCACAACTGGTGGAAAGGAGTTTCAGGTCGAATAGGAAGTCTGAACTCCACATGGGAAACGTTTTGTACGGAGTTTCAAGCAAAGTATTTCCCACCCAAGGTGTATGATAGGCTAGAAGGAGCCTTCTTGGATCTTAGTCAGAGATCAATGACCGTGAGAGAGTATGAAACTCAGTTTAACAACCTTAAGAGGTATGGTGGACGTGAATTAGATGATGAGAAAGTCCAAGTGCGTTGATTCATGCGTGGGCTGCGGCTTGAACTTTACAATGTGTGTCAAGTACGGAGTTACAACTCGGTTGCAGAGCTTGTGGAAAAGGCTGCTCAATTGGAGAGTGGTCTAGAGAAGGCCAGATCAGGGATTAAAAAGAAAAGGGACCCAACTGGTATCAAACCCAACCAAGGCATGGTTCGGGTGCGAGGCAAAGGAGAACGAATGGGAATGCACCAGGAAAACCCGTCGTGACTCGCACTGCATGTATGCTTTGCGGAAGAAATCATTCTGGGAATGTAGGGTGGCTTCTGGAGCATGCTTTAGGTGCAGTGGTACAGATCATAAGATCCGAGATTGTCCAAAAGAGGACTCAAAGGCAAGGAATGTTTGTACCGAGGAAACAAGGATGTGCTATAACTGTGGGGAAACAGGGCACATTCGAGCTAATTGTCCTAAGCCGCTTAAACCACCAGGGAAACGACCAAGGGAGGAGTTGCCACCACCACCACCACCGCCAAAAAGATCAGCTGTAACACCTAGAGCATACTCGTTGGTTGCGGATCCAACCAACCAGACAACATCACGACCGATCGCTGGGACCGTAACCATGGGTGGTGTGGAAACCCATGTGTTGTTTGATTCCGAGGCGTCACATTGTTTTGTACACCCGAGAATGATTGGTATTGGTGAGTTTAAGAAATCANAGTTCGAGCAGCTGGTAGGCAATTAATGGATGCTTTAGGGGATGTTGGAAACGTCTCCGTGTTCATAAAAGGTGTGAACATGCCGACTAACCTAGTGATTTGCGAAGTGGAACTATACGATGTGATCTTAGGAATGGATTGGCTTGGAAAGTACAAGGCACACATAGATTGTTATCGTGGTAGAGTTAAGTTTGAGAATGGAGGAAATTGGTTGGTGTATCAGGGAATCCAACCCACTTCAGGTAGTTTGATTGTCTCGGCTGTCCAGGCGGAACGGATGCTCGAGAATGGATGTGAGGCGTATTTAGTTACGATCTCAACGGTCGAAGTTGGACCAGGAACAGAACTTAAGGACATTCGAGTAGGGAATGAGTTTGAGGATGTGTTTGCATCACTCACGGGATTACCACCAGAAAGGTCAGATNGAGTAGGGAATGAGTTTGAGGATGTGTTTACAGCAGTAACGAGATTACCACCAGAAAGATCTGATCTGTTCACAATTGAACTAGAACCCGGAACAATACCTATCTCCAAAGCACCATACAGGATGGTGCCGGCGGAGATGACTAAGTTGAAAATATAGCTTAGTGAACTAATGGATAAGGGATTTATAAGGCCTAGTAGTTCACC